>JAUMHP010000016.1:394675-404879 GCA_032361065.1 Enteromius trimaculatus
TCTGCTAACTCTTTATTGTGATGGTCTCCCAAAAGACGCTCTACTGACTATAAGTAACTTTGCAAGTACATATCAACTTATTCTAACCCTATCCCTACCAGTCTACTAATACTCTGCTTGCACTGAGAGTTAGTATATATGTAGGTGCAATGTTACTCATAATCAACAGAACACGTTAAAGGGACCATCATAATAAAGTGAAACCACTATGGGAGTACACAGGTATTAGGGTCACTTAACATAAAGTGAGAACGCCCATTTTTGCTACTAAAAAAGTTAAAAAAAAAAGGGAATTGTGAATATTTACCTCACAATTCTGCAATTCTGAGAAATAAACTGTTATCTCAGTTAGAATTGGGAGATATGGAGTTCTCAGAACATACACCCCCCCCCCCCCTCTTAAACTTTCTAAGTCGCAATTGTTCGTTTACAGAAAAAAACACCAGAAAAAAACTGACTATGTCATTTTCAATGCAAAGATGACATTATTTGAGATGTCTTCATTATGACAACTTGACATAAACCAATACTTCATAACCTGCCGGTGTCTATGTCACGACAACTTGACATTACTTAGACAATATAAAATAAATGAAAGAAATTAATTAATATTCTGTCATAAAATAATTTGACAGAATTTTGACAATGACATTTTAATGACAAATTTAATTTGTACCACTGTACTTGAGGTCAAGAGGAGTATTCATGAAGCTGTCATACCCTAACCTAACCTTAATATAGTATTTATACTTAATGATATTTTAATGACAAATTCAAGCCCAAAAAATGATATATCAATGTCATCTTTGCATTGAAAATGACATAACCGAACAAATGACACAAATGACAGTTGTCATAAACATGCATAAAACCTCCTTCATATTCATGATGTATGTCATGTCAGTCTTATACACCCCTTCAAGTAAAGTGTTACTAAAACAGTCCATTGTAATATTGTGAAGAATTTTTACCTTTTCTTCTATATTTTATCAAATAAACGTAGCCTTTAGAAGCATATGACAATTTGACTAGTATGGTGTACATATTTATTTTAAGCATCCCCCCCACCCCCTGAATTTATGAATAAAAACAAAGTGAATTATTTTGTATGGCCAGGATGAATTTCATTACTTCAGTGCTTCTGAAAATAACACCACAATTCAAAACACATTAGTAGCTCTGAAATGAGCTTTGTGTTCTGAATACAATCTTCTCTTAGTTTCAGAGTAAAATATGACCAAGATTTGTTTCGCAGAGATGCAAAGATGAATGTGTAGAAAGAAAGTGTCCAAATATGTTCGGATTTGAAATAATTCAATACTTTAGATGATAATAATAACAACGGGTCTGTTCCTGTCCCATTTCAGCTGTATTGGTTTAGTTTTTCCCAAATATTTACTAGGAGCCAAATGATACGCGTGTAGTACATGGATATCTCAGACTATTTTCTGCCAGAGTACAAATATTAACAGAATGTGGACTGATGCAACCGTTTGAAAACAAGCCAGCGTTTGGAAAAATCATCCGGAACGCTGCTGCACTTCTCCATTGATTCGATTATCTGGAATTAATGACAAGCACAATCTCCGACTTTGATACACACACACAGGAAACAGGAAGAGTGACTGTAGAGGCATTACCGTTAGATCTTAACGCTCTCTGTTCCGTACACGTTGTAGCCTTCTCGGTACGTGGCAAAGTTTTGGGTGTTGGCTGGCGGGGCTGGCTTATAGTTTTGGGCGGTCTTTTCGAGTTTCAACCGTTTGGCTTCTGCACGTGACTTGTAACAGAACTCTATCAAAGCCACCATCATGGCCAGCCCTAGTCCGCCAACCAGAATATAGAAGACACCAGCAACATTGCTCAGGCTCAGTGCACTTGTCTTGTCCTAAGAGGAGCGAGGGACATAGTTAGTATATCTTGCAGTGGCAATCCTGACACAAAACACACTATCCTATACAACTCCTCACATGTTCTATCAAGCAGGACTAGTGGCTATAAATTACATTTCTACTGCTACCAGAGGAATCTAGATTCCAATGGAGAGAAAATATCCATCTATGTCTTAAATTCTAGCTCAGTGTCATTTAAAGACAAATGAGTCAATTAGGACCATAACTGGTGAATGTAGATGGTATCTCTAACCTGATCTTCTCATTGGCTTCTTCATGTATCTGAGGAAGCTGGTCAGTTACGTACAGGTCAGACCTCTGACTTAATAACTTAACTTACTTTAAACAACTGCCTTTCCATCCTTTAACCTTCAAATTCATATTTTGACATATTTTCTACACCAGAGTACTGAATTTAAGAACCAGTCTGAACCATTCTGCTGCAGTTTACCCCCCAAACTTGTCCATTAAAAATTTGTCCATTAGTATTACCCTATTTGCCGCTTACGGAGCTCGTGTTACACAGCTGCCGTTTAACTGCAGCATTTTTACCCTTCAGCTTTGTCTGTTGCTGCAAATTAACCACCACCTTTCCGTTATAAACAAAATTAGTCAATTAGCCCTTGCTCGTCTAATGAAACTTGCGCTGAAACAATTTGTCACGATGAGAAAAAGTGTTCGCGGTTAATGCCACAGGAGGTTCGATAAACCAACAGGTCCTTTTCTTGCGTAAAAGACAAATAAGTAACAACACTAATACATCAAATTTTAAATTCGAAGTTTGGTAAATAAGAACTGCAGCATAATGGTTATCGAGTCAAGTGAAAATAAGCAAGTAAGACAATTGGTATACAAAAATGAATCTAATCTCTTGATCAATTTGCACTTTTAACTACTTCCCCATTCGATTTATCATTACGGCTTTACTTGAGGGCATTCATTGGAAGAGCTACTAGAATAAACAACAACAGAAAGATATGTCTCATAAGTACCCCTTAGCTGAGCATTGGAAATGATGGGGAATCGTGCAAAGCTCTAGGCCACGCCTCCTTATTATGTGTGGCCGCAACTTATGAATTCTACTGTAATGCATGAGTTAAATCAAGATATTGACTATTGGCTTGTTCCTTGCATATGAACAATATGTCAAAATGCACTTTTTGGAATCAGTACAAAAGACCTGCAGCGACTGACCTTACTTCCCGAGTCCTTGGTTCCACATTCACCCTTATCGTACCACCATTTGTTTTTCAGCTTGGCTAAGATGCCTTGTTCACTGAGTTTCAATACTGCAAGGTTTACAGGAGTTCTTCACGTGGGAAATAACATAAATAACATTATATTATGTTATTTTATGTTATTCAAGTCTTAACTACTTCATACTTTACAAAGCGATAAAGCAGGGCTCCTGGCCATTATCAACACACATGTGGCAGGCATTCTGACTAGTACCTTCCATTCACCAGGGCTAAGCTAGTGTGCCAGGACCTACCCGTATCGCTTTGAGTAATCGGCATACACTGTTAAGAGAAGAACGGGCAGGTTTCTGAAGAGATCGCCTGCGTGGCTATAAAAGCAGAGAAGCGTCTTGGTTAATTTGAGCATCTGAGAATGTGGATCTCCACTGGAACCCTCGACTGACTGACAGACCAACGAAAATTACCAGTAGTATTTTGCTCAGGCTGAGGAGAGCTGGCGTTAGGACTCTGTGAACGGATTACAGGCGGAGAGTACAAAGAAACCAAACAGGCATAACACACATACAAAAGTAAACAAGACCGTACACAGATGAGTCAAAGCATTTGTAAAACACTGTGTTACCTGGGTGCTGGAGTTAACCGAACTGGTGACTAGGCAGCGCAACGTCAAAGCCTAGTGTCACTAATCGGTTACCATAAATGACATTAGCGGCTACCCAAGTGGTGACTATATTGTGATTAATGTGGTGGCCATTTTGGGTAAGACTCTTTAATAATATACAGTTAACGCAATGCTATTCATTAAGGCCAACATGAAATCTATATACGTGGGAAAGCAGAATGCTCCAAAGAAAAATATATTTGTCTTGATAATCTTTCATTATAATGCGATAACTTACTTAGCCTCTGAGGGGCGGTTTCCCGGACAGGCATTAGATTAAGCCAGGACTAGGTCTTAGTTAATTTAGGAGATTTAAGTAAACATTTTTTACAAAAAGTCATTACCTATGAGCATTTTAAGACCAAACAACGCCAGTTGAGTTTTTTAAGATACGTCAGTGCAAGTTTTTTTTCCAGTTCAGACAGCTCTAACATTTATTTTAATCTAGGACTAGTCTTAGAACCTGTTCGGGAAACTACCCCTGAATGTCTTGTGTCTTGTTCTTGTAATTACTTGTAAAATGTACTAGCAGTTTCTGTCTCAAAGTAAATCCTACACTATTTTTCCCAAGAATTGCAATCAGTTCTTGTTAAACAAAATACAGATCCCCCACCCACCCCTTTTTTTTTTTTATAATATCACAATTAACTGTGAGCCGAATGGGTTACAATTATTATTTCATGTTGACTTTAAGTCTATTGCTAGAGAACGAGAGAATTTAGACTTTTTTTTTACTATAATAGAAAGCCGTGCCATCTCTCGTCTAGACATAATTAGTCGATTAAATGTTCTTTACATTTCTCATGGCTGCTGCTGATTTAGCTATGTGGTCCTAACATTTCTTTTAGCTTGGGGAGAGACATTGATTAACAATGTAATTATCCTCGGAGCGTTTGGAGCGACTGGAGTGGGAAACCTATCAGCAGCGAGGATGGCAGCGGGCTGCCAGGGGCCGAGAGGAGAACGGGTTGTGTGACTCATGACGTCTGTTTGTCGCAGGTGGCTTAATGTGGGTTTCTCTCCTGTTTTTCTCTTTTTGTTGTGTTTTTCCACAGCTGGCTGTGTGGCTGGGTCCAGAAGCGCCACTGCAGCCTCGCTGCATTAGATCATTAGAGCTAGCCCATCCACTGCGTGTCGACTAATGGGGGCTTCAAATCACTGCAAACTGCAAAAACAGAGAGCTGGAACAAAGAAGGTGATTATGAAAGCTCACATAACCCTTCACCTTCATCCACAGGCAGGGGGCACAATGCTTTTATTTGTACTGAAAAACCTGCTCCCTAACAACTAGTACAGATGATGCCCCATTTTCAGGAAATAGGAAACAATGGAAAGAAATGACAATTAAAGTCAACAGGAAAACATCAAAACTGCCCTTATGTTCTGGCTGCATGCACATTTCTGGTTTATTAGTTCGTGGTATTTTAAAAAAAAATCTTAAAAATATAATGATTGCTCCTCCTCAGAAACAGTTTTTGCTTTTAATTGATTTTGCCAAGGCTATACTAGCTATGTGGGCAGTTTTATGCCTTTTCTTTTAACCCAGGCTCATTGGAAAAATATGCTTATGGCAGCCTTTTAAGATTATGTAGATGCAGTTTTTTTTAAAAACATGTTCAAAGCAGATGAGCACGTGTCTGGCCACATTTTACAATGACTATACTGTAGCTGATGTACATTTTAGAAATGAAATGTCTGCAGAATGGCGCTAAAAAGTTCTATCGTGTTTGTGATTTACTAAACCTGAACCTAAACCTAACCAATAGTTTTAACTAATACTGAATTAGTTTATGCACCTTGTTTTTCTTGCAATGTCATAACTTAGTATTGCACAAAAAAGGTTTTATTGCCAGTGTTGATTTCAGCTGGAAACCAACATGATTTGTATAATAAGTACATTTTTGGAAGCATGTTTTCTCAATAAACCTGGGTTGTCTTTTTTTTTATTCTAGGCGATGTTGAATTTCTAAAAGCTTAGTGTGCAACAGTCAGTGCAGTAATGCAATGCTAGTTAATTAATAAAAACTGTAATAGCAAATATTGCAAATATTTTTCATCATTGTTTGAATAATCCACCCAGAAATGTCAAATTACAGAATGCCATTTCATGTTGACTTTAAATCAAATGAAAAATCTTCCTCAATTCCTCCAAAAATGAGATTAAACAACCTATTTTAGCTCTAACAAAATCTAGTATATTTTAAGTGGAGACAAAGCTAGCATTTCCCATCCTAAATGTTATGCAAATGTAGACTGAAGTATTATGGTGGAGTGCAAGAAATTTCAGTTAAATTGAAATGCTTTTAGTGGTTTCATAAATCCTTTCACATGTCGGGAAGATTTATGCTTTATATTGCATTTATTATACTAACTACATCCATGCTCTACTTCGACAAATTTCGAAGGTCCTGAAAATGAGGCTTTTAAACGCTGTACACTTTTAAGTCTGGGACACACATGAAAAAGCACTGTTAGCCCTCATCACGTGTGTCCTCATTTTGACTATTATTCTCAAAACAAACAACAAGAACAGTTCCACATGAAAGTGATTTTGCCCTTCTGTATGATGTGAATTGACCTGGAAAGTCTAAGGGTAGCACATCGGTTAATTTTCACCTCCACATGAGTACAAAATAAGGGCTGGACTGGGCCCAACACGTCCCTGATATACCCTGCTGTGTGGGTTAACATCGGCCTCATGGAGGGAGGACAAACAGCCAGGATTAAACGAAGTGATGGATTTCTGATCCTGTGCGCAGATTGGTGTGGAGATGGGAATGCTCATGTATGTGCGCTATTCTTAGCCTCTCGAGCCTCAGATCATGTGTCAGTGTTTTACCAGTCCTGATCTACACTGTCTGTTAGTCCTGTCAAACATTAGTTTTAAGATGTTACAATGATTTGTCCTCTCATACGTCACGCTTTCCTTTTGACTTCTGGAATAAATGGTTAAAAGTTCTACTTGAGAAAAGGAAAACTAGCTAAAAAGACTAGGTTACTGTCTGTGGGCATCTGCCTAGCAGAAGCAAAGCGAGGTGGCAATGTCGAGTCTCCCTTTACTGTCTGCCAGGCGGATGTTTTCTCAGATTCCTAAAACACAAACAGTTCACCAGTCTTAATGCTAATATCGCTAACGAATTAGCGCAGCTCCAGCTGCTAACCAAAGATCATCGCTAGCATCTGTGCGTTAAAGCTAGGCTAAAGAAAAGTGTGTGGGGAAAAAAACAAACTAACAAAGTGACTTCTCCTCAGTAGGACAAAATCATACTGGTCATTTTCTCTCCTCCGTTAGCCAAGTCAGGGTTCTGGTTTAGCTCTCAGATAATGTGGCACAATAAAGTGGGGTCACTGAAAGGATGCATGTTTTTTTTTTTTGTTGGTTGTTATTTTTGGCTCGGTTCAGGAATAACAGGCTTGCCGATTACTCTGTACTATGGTACCCGATTTCGGTGACATTGAGGCTGACCTTGGAGTCACCTCCCCCGCTGCCGCACTCTCCCTTGTCGTACCACCATTTGTTTTTCAATTTGTCCAACAGGCCTTGCTCATTCAGTTTTAAAACTGCCAGGTTAACAGCATTTCTTGAAACAATAAAACATAACTTGTAAGAAAATGCACAGGTCTGTGAGCAATCTACTGCATTAGTATTAATTATAGTATTAATGGTAACGTTACTGAATACGGTGAGCTACTACTACTGAGAGTCAATTATAGCAGTAATCAGAATGGTTGAAAGAGCACAATTTGGTTAAGAATTTCACGAATATGAAGGTAAGAGACGCTCAGAGCAAAGAAAGTGTTAAATATTCAAGGTGGCATGGAGGGTTACGCTGTTTCAAACTGAAGTGTGCGGGATGGGGACATTGTCATTGAGAAGAAAAGTAACAACAACAAACATCATGCAATTAACATTCGTCACAAGTGACAGCGCAGCTTTTACAAGCTAAATTGAAAACCCGTTGAACTGTTAAATTAAAAGTGACAACACGACAGTCAGGGAGGACAGCCACACGAGACAGCGAGAGAAAGATCGAAGGGCAAAAAAGACAGCAGAGAGACGGGAAGGGACATACACACACACACACACACACACAAATGTGAAATGATTGCTTAAATTAGCCACTGATAAGTCTTGAAATTATAAAAAATCTGGTTGAAAAACTGGAGAAGAAGACAAACATTTAAAGAAGAGAGAACTGATCAGAAGCATCATTTTGAATCAAATAACATTCATAATGCATTATACCGTTACCTCTTTGTCAGAATAGGGATTGGGGGAGGGAGGGAGGGAGGGAGGGAGGGAGGGGAGGAAATAACAACACAGGACATCAGGGTAGGTGGAATACTATAACAACATGGAGAATATTGTTATATTATTCCACCCACCTTAATGCTGAGCCTTTGGGGGTCGCCACACCATAGCCCTTAGAGTCCAGATTGCCGCCCACTTTCATGGTGTCGCAGGGCTTCCTCTGCTCAATGTATTCGTTCATGGTGGATTCGAGAAGAAAGGCGAATTTGCCCTTCGACTTTCGTACCCGTGCCACCCCGTCGGGTGTGGTCTTGGCGAAGACGGAGGGCTCAGCCGATTTCATGTACGACCACATTTTTTCGTACACTGCTATTTTTGAACGCTGTGCAAAGGAGACAAGAAAAACAGACATATGGCCGTATATCGTTATTCAGGAAGTGCACAAAGATTGCATTTACACATCATGTCAACACCAAACACCAAAATGACAGAATTACAGACATCATGTGTTTAGTTCACAATAAGATTGCATAGCATGTGATACACAGAGCAGTAGATTAGTTCTACCAATGTTCAGTGCTTCAATCAGCAGGGTTCAGAGTTACTGTTAAAAGTAATGCATAACAGTGTTGCACTACTTAATAAAAAAGTCATATTTTATCATTTAATAATTTTTCAATTTGTAAGGCATCAGACCAGAACCAATTTTTGGGTTTGTTGGTGCTCGAAGGAAGTCATTTACAGTAATAACTTCCATTTATTGCTGTTGTTGTGGCAGACAGCAACTCTACAGTTTGAGTCTGATTTTTATTCGTTGTATTAAAAGTAGTAAAGAGTAGTAAATGTTTCATAGTAATTAAGTCAATAACTCTTTTGGTCTAGTATTAGCATGGGTTCCTAAGCAGACCAGTAAACAACACAAACAGGTCAGCGGAGGTTAGAATCTGTTGTGGCCGTGTTCATCGGTGGAGAAGCAGATCAGACGAGCTGACCTATAGAATAATCTGGGCTGGTTTGCAGAGTTCACACATACTGTAGTACAAGAAAAAAATAGCAGAAAACTTCAAGCAATCTAAAATTGACCAAACGTCTCCCAGAGGCTGACAGAAACATATGCTGGCTTTATTTTTGATTTACACTAACCAACACTCTCTGCCAGCCATAACCGATTATGCTCACTTACTAGTCCACTGATTTTTCTGAAACACCCTGTCAGTTATATTTAAATAAGTTTAAGTTGGAGCCAGAAACCTCGTGGGCAGCGCTCTGATATGCAATACAGCTTGCCATCTCCACCCTGCGCTTTCCTGATCTCTGTGCTGTCCCACACAGTGAAGACGTAAAGGGCAAACATATAACTGACAAAAAAGTAGTTCAGTAGCAATTATAGAGAGACGTCTGTTTTTAAAGTAGTAGAGTTTCAAATAGTGAACTTATTTAATGAATCAAGGGTAACATAAATAATGACAGCATATGCCAACATAGACAACTGCATCAGCAAAAAAGTCACAGCAGTTTGCTTCCAGAACACCAAGAGGAACAGATGGACACTTTATAGGATTGTTGCTAAATGACACAATAATAGAGCCTTAAAAATCACCAAAGAACCAAAGAAGTTTATGGTAGGCCTGTTATTCAGAAAGCACTTGTGTTCAGTGCCAAGACACAAGGAAACACACATCTGCTGAGTGGAGAATTAAACCTAGAAGCTAAAAGAAAATTGTCCATTGAAATTTCTGGGCTGGTTTATGTTTGAATAAAGACAAAAGATGCTTTCAGCCATTGTATCTCTTGGTAACTTGTCAAATGTGATCGGGGATATATAACATTATGGGCAGTTTTATCACGGGAGTCGTTATATCAAATGATTGCTGTGTGTGATCATATACTGTACCAGCTGAAGAATATGAGAATATGTTTTTACTGCTGCACTTTATATTGCATGCCTATTCCCTCATGATATTCCCATATTCCCCCAAACACACATCTACTATATATAATAAAGACTAAGATGGCCTTCTTCATCATTAGGTATAATCACTGAACTCTTATGGGATGTTCTGGAGCTAAAGTAGAAACCTTTTTTTTCCTAGGAAAGAAATGCAATGTACTGCAGCATCAGAATGTATAGATAGATAGATAGATAGATAGATAGATAGATAGATAGATAGATAGATAGATAGATAGATAGATAGATAGA
>JAUMHP010000016.1:424641-443115 GCA_032361065.1 Enteromius trimaculatus
GACATGCATTTGAGAATGGCTTGATTTCAGAAGGGGAAACTTATTTTTATTAAATTAATAGAAAACTACTGGTGGATCTTTATCAGTGTAGGGCAGTTGTGTACACACACTCCCAACACACAGTGCGTGTACACACACTCGCAACACACCACCCCTTTAAATGGTCAAACAGCCATAGTGTAAGTGACAACAGGAACAGCTCAGGAACCATAAAGACTTGTTGTGATCTGGACATAAAGAAATACTTTCTCTTGTCCACAAAAATATACATCCCTGAATAAGCTGAAAAGCATCTATATCACAATCTGTTTCAATATCATAACAATGCACCTCACAGAAATGTATATGAGCACAGTAAAAATCAGGCCTGGATACATGGGGAGAAAAAAATCAGACTGACTTTTAAATGCTAAATAAGGAGAAGGTAATTATTTATAATTTATCATAGTTTTAGCTAGTAGTGAAAATGATTTCATTCAATATCCATTGATTACCTAACTATCAGTCATAAATGCATGATTACATACAGGTTATTCAGTTTTATTTCCATAATGGTTTTTATTAGCTAGCTTTTAATAGCTTTATTAGCTAGTATTAATAAGCATCTGTCCTGCATTACGCAACAGAAGTTACTATTTTCAGCAGAATTATTCCTCTGCTGGTGCCACTGTTGCCCTATGCTCCAGATTAATTTCACCAAGCCTTTTCAAAGCATTGACTATAAAACCAGAGACCGCTGCCCTTGCTTTTAACAGAGTTACGTGCAAAAACCAAGCTGTCTAGACAGTTTTCCAAAGGAGTGAGTCAGGTAAGACGAGCGGGTTTACACTGTTACTCTCTAGGCACGGAGAAACAAGACTGAGGCAAAACTAAGGTACCTCGTTGCAGTTATGCTTTGTATTTTAATGTGTTGTTATTGTGGGGGGATCATAAAATTGTTGTTGTAATCCTTTAACAATAGATTTCGTAAAAGCACACAAAACATGAATCCAAAATGGTAGAGAGAGCTGAAAGAAATACACTTAGCAGAGCCTATTGTGCGCTCGGCATGAGGAACATTACTTGTGTGAGTAACAGTTGTCAAGTTATTCACTTATGATGTTAAATAGCTGTTCCCTAGATTTTAATTGCCTGAATAGGTAGCAGACACTGAGTCAGCTGTCTGGGTTTTGGGAAAGAGCTATGATGTGGTTTCTCAGCTGCTTAATTTATATACTTCTAAATGTTGAGAACACTCAAGAGGTGAAAATCCCCATTGCACTGTGTAAATATCATAATGGTTAGGGTTTACCCAATGCATATACTAACTCCCTCAGGAGTACATAAGGCTAGTGTGTGCACTAATGAATTAGAGTGTGGTGTTTGACTACAGTACCTTCAGGTGTTCTGTGACATTCTCTCTGAGAAAGTGCCTGTCAAACGTTTTTCCCTCCCGGTGAGTCACGGTTTGAATACCACCACCTTTGCATAAATAGCTTAGCTACCTCTGATCCTGCAATCTGCTTGCTTAGGTAATAGGTGTATCCACATCTTCAGCTGGAGGCATTTTCGTATGATTATTTTTATTCAGCATTTGTACAAATCCATTAATGATATTTCTCAAAAAATATATAGAAATTTCACTAGACCAACTGGTTTGGTGCAGCTTGACCTTCATAACCATCGTGATTTAGCTGGTGAAGTTGGCCAACACTGTACAACTGTAGCAGTTTTGAAATTGCCCATCTAACCCTATAAAGCCTACTGTATCCAATTTGATACAAAATTTTTTAAAGCCTCATCTCCATCATCAAAACATTGTTGAAAAAGCTGTTGTTTAATGCATTTGTGAGCATGATGCATAATGCATTTTCATCAGCACATAGCTTGCATCTTATAGCTGTATTTTTATTTGTAAATGTTTGAAAATTACACATATATATACTGCAAAATGCAAAGCAAGTCTCCGTTCAGTTAGACATTTACACATGAACATGTGGTACAAGGGAGCTTGTACTAAATTTATTTCTGACTAAAATATACAGTATTTTTGCATCCAAAAGCGGAAGCACTTAAAATATCTTTTGCTATTTACAACAAATCATTTGTAACAAATTTGAGTTGTATTTCTTTTGTCTCATTCTTGATAAGGTTAATCTAGTTTAGAAGTGGACACAAACACGCCAACATCTCATGCATATAGTCTAATTTGTAGTAGTAACCATTTATAGGCCCGGTTTCACAGACAGGGCTTAGCCTAAACCAGGATTAGTTTATAGTTCAATCAGGACATTTAACTCATGCCTTAGCAAAACATTACTGGCACTGACATGTCTTCAGATCAGTTTCAGTTGAAACAGCTCAGATTTACATTTAAGTCTAGGACTAGGGTTAAGCCTTGTTTGGGAAATCAGGGGATAGTGTCTTTTAAATAAAGCAGTACTATAAAGAAATAACAGTGTGATTGAGGTACTGTGAAAAATGCTAATGTGAGCTGCTAATGTATTGGGCGGTGCTCATATATTGGCTTTGTGCCATGTGTTTCACGACCACATGCTTTCTTCTGCGTGACTGCATGCTGGTGCCATGACCTTCTCCATTAACCCCTCAGTGTGTGTGCTATTTGAAGTGTAAAGATTATTGAGCTCTCTCATTGGAATGCTGTCAAAAGGTTATATCACGAAGCACTGCTGTCCATCACTACTTAATATTGGAAGCCTCTGAATGATATGTTAAATGTTGTTTTTGGGGTTTTTTTCTGTCTAATGTGTCCTCTGTTTACTCGGCTATACGCTTGTACCTCAGTGTTTGACTGGCCAAATAGTAATGAGCAGACAGTGCAATTCAATCAGCATTACGGTGCAAATGCTCTGAAAGCTGGTGAATTTAAATAGAAGGACAGCTGTTTAGGAAGATAATAGTGTTGCTAAAGGATGAAGAGTGTCATTTTTTCCAAGTTAAAATGTTTCCTTTTAACTGAGCCTGTTGTGGTGACTATAAGTAAAACAAGGATAGATTCTTCAAAAAACATGTATAAACTCAATTGCTCAAATCTAACCCAATATTTATGACTTTTCTCATTAAGTAAACTTGCTCAGTAGCACACCTGGTATATACTGTAGCAGCAATCTGGAGTGCTCAGGTATGAGTGTCTGTGGATCAAGGAGCTCAAGGAGAAGGTGGACTGTTATTAAAGAGCTTAAAGATGTGTAGAATCAAGCTAAACTGAAATAGCTGTTTGGCAATTGTGTCTTTTAAATGTGTGTTTAACAATAATAGTTAGGTTTATGCACAGGATGTTTGTAGGTGGCATGTTATTTTATTACATGTTATTTTAGCATGTTGCTTTTCTGAACTGCTATGAACAAAACCGGATTTTCTAGCTTTTATCACCACTCATTTGACATCAGTCATTCAATTTAGGTGTCATATTACAGAGTATTTATCTAATTGGGTACTTAGTACCAGCCATTGTACTTACAGTACATGAAATAAAATGTACTTATCATGTAACTAAGTTATGGGACAGTATGTAATTACAGTTTGTAATTATGTAGATGTAACAGACAGCTACTGTTACACATACAGTATGTTACAGACCGAGTCTGTCACACAGATACTTCCACTTAAGTACAAACTTGATACACTATATTTTAAGTAGCTTACTGTATGTCTGTGTACTTGAATTTATAATTACATTGTATAAAGTCTAGTTATAAGAAACACCTTAGTGATGCAGCTTGGTCACATCCTCAGTGATGAACCCAGGGTCACAGGGTGTTTCGGGTCTTAGATCACCCTCACCTGAGCGACCCAGCTGGGGATGATCAGACCCCGACTTGTGTCCAAGCAGCGCACTAAGCCATACGTCTCCCCTTTTGATCCACAGCCACCTAGAGGCTTTCTCTGCTACCTCACAGATGTTTCTGGTGGCTTTCCTTTCTTGAGCACCTCTAATTCCAAGCAGCCTGAGTGATCTGTGCAGGCTCTGTCCTGGGAATCCTCTGCAGCCAACCTCAATTGGCTCACAGCGGGCCCTCTATCCCTTCCGTCTGCAGTCCTCCACCAGCTCCAGATACTTCGCCTTTTTCCGCTCAAAAGCTTCCTCAATCCGTTCTTCCCAGGGGACTGTGAGTTCCAGTAGCACCACTTGCTTTGTACTCTCTGATGTTAGGATCATGTCTGGCCTGAGTGTTGTACTGGTAATGTGGTCTGGAAACCCCAGGTCCACCTTCAGCTGCCAGTCACCTGCTGTGGATAGCAGATCAGCTGGGACCTTTGGCTGTGACTGAGGCTTCTCCCTGGCCCTGATGAAAACAATGTTTGGTCTTACTAGGGGCTGGTGCTTGCTTTGCTGGATTCCGGCACAGATGGTGTCAGCTACTGCCTTCACCTGGTCGTGGCGCCATCGGTACCTCCCCTCTCCCTGTGCTTTCAGGCAGCAGCTCACTCGGGCAGCAGCGACCCTCTTGCAGGGCACAGAGGACAGGATGGTGCTTCTGCTAGCCCCCAGCAATGCAGATTGGCTGGGCTCAGCAGGACATCATACACTGACTGGCTTAGAAACTTGAGTCTTGCTGGCTCTGACCTCCAAAGTTCTGAACAGGTTATTTTCCGAGTCAGTGCATGTTCCTAATTGGTCCAAGCTCCCTGCTGACGCATAGCCACCGCCGCTCCTCTTCCACCTCTGCTTGGACCTCACCCTGAATCATGTGCCGTCTGTCCCTCCCCTGCGTGGCGTTTAATGAAAGCCGAGTCCTGCTCGCCCCACCGCCACAGACCCTACTAGCACCACATGCCGCATCCTTGCCTCTGCCTGCTGAACTGCCTCCTGAGCCCTCCACTTCCTTCCAGTCCTGACTGCAGAGGAGACTCTGGTGTCGGATGAGTCTCTGTACAGTAACACCTCCCTGGCTCTTGTTACTTTGAATTCCTCTGTAAGGCCTGAGCTCAGGCTCTTCGGCAGGCCCAGCCACCTGCGCAGGAACTGGCTAATGTTTCTCTCCTGGGTCTCCACCATTGTTATCTGGCGAGTGCCAGATCTGGAGAGAGGCCCTCTACATTCCACTTCTGTCGCCTTGACAAGCATGGTCATTGCTAGGGCAAATAGAGCCACTGATATAGTGCAACCGGTGATGATGCCTTTTTCTAGACTGTGCCATGCTGATGTTATAGATCCAGATGGGAATCTCATGCTGAAACCACTGTAATAGTCCTTTATGAGATCTGTGATCTTCTGCGGAACATGGTGCATTGTCCCGGCTTTTGTCACCAGCTTGTGGGGAATTGATCCGTAGGCATTTGCCAGATCCAGCCATATGACTGACAAATCTCCTCGGTTCTCTCTGGCCTCCCTGATCAGCTGGGTGACCACTCCAGTGTGCTCAATGCAGCCTGGGAATCCTGGAACTCCGCCCTTCTGCACGCTGGTGTCAATTTAGGAATTTCTCAGGAGGAAATCGGTCGTGCGATTGGCAAGGATCTTGAAGAAGATCTTGCCCTCTACGCTAAGCAGTGAGATGGTACGGAACTGCGAGATGTCACTTGCGTTTTCCTCCTTTGGTATCCACTCACGTTCGGCATGCCTCCACTGCTTGGTTACCCTGCCTCTTCACCATATTACCCTGATGATTCTCCACAGCCTCTGCAGAAGTCTTGGGCAGTGCTTATACACTACATATGGCACGCCGCTCGGCCCTGGTGCTGCTCTGGTCCGTGCAGCCCTGACCGTGTTCTTGACCTCTGCCAGCATTGGCTCTTTGATTGGCTGGATGGTAGTGGTGAAAATAGTTCCTATGCAGGGGCCCAGGTCTTCCTCCCTCTGCCGGTCGCTGTATGTTTCAGAGAGATGGCGGTTGATGTCGTCTTCTGGGCATATGAGGGTCCCACTCCGCTTCTTCCCAAGCAGCTTCTTTGTGAACCCAAAGGGGTTAGCTATGAAGGCTGTGCGTTTGTGGGTCCTCTCTCTACCCTTCCTCCTGTGCCACTCAGCACGAAGTAGGGCCACAAGACCCTGCGATTTTCAGATGGATTGTGAGGTTGGAGCTTGAGCTTGGAGGTTCTGAACACTGTGGGTTGACTCCGGGACCTGCTCCTCCTCCGTCTCACCAGCTCATCTTTCATTAGGGCTTTCTGTAGCTTAGTTGGGTGCTTCCTCACGGGAGCTGCAGCTTGGGGTTCTAACCCTCGCTGCCCGGGTTGCCGTCTCTCCGAACTGTCCACTGTCTCTCTAGCCGTCACTACACTGTTCATAGACGTCATCCAGCCTTTCCTGGATGTCACTGACTGTGGCAGAGGGATAGTTATAAGAAACACGTTAGTGATGCAGCTTGGACACATCCTCACATCCCGACTTGTGTCCAAGCAAACTTTGGTTACTTAAGTAGCTGTGTAACAGACTCGGCCCGTAACAAATGTGTAACAGTAGCAGCTTGTTACATCTACATAATTACAAACTGTTAGAACTTAGTTACATGATAAGTATATTTTACTAAGTGCTACTAAGTGCGTACTAGGTAATTACTTTGTATTATGGACACCTTAAAATAAAAGGTTACCCAATTTGAAAGTGTTGCAAAATTTACAACAAGCAACATAATACCTTTTTGCTGTTACTACAGACATATTTCAGCCTGAGTTGAAACTATAACTTTGTGTCTTAACTAGATATGACGCCCAATGTACTGTAGACATTGAACAGATATGCACTGCACGGTCTAAAAAAGCTGATCTGATATAATAATTTGCCAAATAACAGTCCAAAGAGCAACAAATTATAACTAGTTGTTGTGAGAAAAAAGCTCTGTTTGTTGTTGCTGATGGCAGTATGGCTGTTTTCACACTTGGCTTGATAGCAAAATTTTGATTGGGCCCCTCCCCCAGATTCTTTTTTCATATGGTTTTTTACTACTCTAGTACTGTAGATAATGACTAGAAAGGGAAGATGCCAGCCTAACTGTTTTTCCCTTTGGTTTTACTACTAAAGCCACTTGCACTTCCGATTCATGTATTACACAGGATGCTAAAAATGGAACTCAATTGCAAATGCATGCAATAACATAAAATATCCTGGAACAATGCACCTCTGTAAGGAAGGAAGAATTGTACTCAGACTGTTTGCTTAATATTCCTAAGTACAGCTTTCGCATCTCAACTAATATCAACCTGATTTAGGTTCACACCAAAAGTCAGGTGAAAAACATTTGATGAAATGCAAAGCTAAAAATTAATAAATCAGTCCAGCTGTGCAACTCAATTTGCCACAGGGCCTTGTAGTTTGAGAACATAAATTCTTCAGTTTTTTTGCCCTGAAGAGTTTGTCTGACTGGGTAATTCTTGGCTGACTTTTTGGATGTTTCATATTTTCGCTTGCTCTCTCTCTATTTTCTCTTTCTTTCTCTCTCCCTCTCTTCTTGGCTTGTCTGAATCAATTGAACAAACTGGCATGATATTTGATGGCCCCTGAGCTCCAATTATTACAACAATATTATGGCACGGGTAAGTCAGGAGTTTCTCAGCAGAATGCCAATATAACAGGAAGGCTATTTGTATTTGCCGCTAGTCCTTTAGGGCACCAGCAAGGGCAAACTGCTCAATAACTCAATTTCTAACAATTAGCCCCTGACATATCCCTTCGAGAACTGATACATCACTATATTGTGGATGAAATATCTGAAGTCCCCTTTGAATAACAACCTGTCGAGAAAGAGTGGCGCTTTTAAACAAACTCAAAGTTTGATCAATCTCTTTCCAGGGTTATAAATAGATGAAGTTCCAAGCGTAGGTTCAGGGAAGAGCCTATTTATTCAGTACTGTCACTCATCATTACAAGCCTATATAAGCATCCCTCCACCTCCCCATCTCCTCCTCTATTATTCTCACTGGGGTTGAACTCTGAGCTCAAGCCATTAACCAATAAGCATCAGAACTGGATAGGCAGCCGAATTTGTGAATTTTTCTGCACAACACCTATAACAGGATCAGCTTTGAGGTTGCATTAAAGTTTACGATAATAATGAGGTTCGTTCATTTTTTTCGCCGACACTGCACTGGTCCAATTTCTTGTAGCCATGCACCATTATTCAGACAGATTGAACTGAATAGCATAAAACTTGGTTGTTTTGGGCTTTGCAACTACCAAAAACATTCATGTAGGGGAAAAAAAGACCATTTCAGAATATGTACAGCATGATTATCATCTATGTATTGCAGCTACCCTTAGGCTGGGTTAATAGGCCTGTCATCACCTTACTGTTCGTGGCTGGAGTGGCACAAATCCTAAAAACAGGGTTAGGCCCTGGGCTAACACTAACCTTGCTGCTGCTGCTGCTAAAAAAGGTGAAAATGTAGGTCAGGTTGAGTTGGTATATAAATGAAGGCCAAGCACTCTCTGTTTAACAGCCTTTGTGAGCCAGGTCAATTGAGTCAACCCTTTAATCATTTGTGTATAATTAAAATTTAAATTATAATGGTAATTTGTTTGATTCGCCAAAATAAGCCCCATGCAAACTTCACACAGAGATGAGATAGGAATCAAAAATGTTTTAAGCCTAATTGGTTTCCAAGTTTTGTTAGATTTGTCAGATGGTTTTTTTTTTATTATTTGTTTCTAATCATTGTCGGGTTCGTGTCAATTGCATTTTCACTTCTCAAGTGTGGAGATGGGAAATGTGCATAAACAATTTGCAGGGTTAGTGATTTGTAGACTTGCAAGGTGGGCTCCTCTGACCTGGAATAATAAGCAACCAAGTAGAAAAACCATACTAACCACCCAAAACATGTTTTTTTGCAGACATGCACTTCATAGTGCATATCAGCTGCTAATTCTAGATTGGAACTCTTTTATGTGAAATCCCCTAGTCTCCTCACATGTCTAAGATCTGAATGAGAGTCACGTGGCCTGCGTCCATTACCAGTCATGTGCTGAAGATTTTCCTTCTTAATTTTTGTTGATTCGTGACTAGAGGTGCAAATCCAAAGATTTTAATTGCAACCTGGCAAATTAGCTCTGGAGCCACTAAACGCTTCACACTAACATCTATCTGGGCAGGAGCTGCCTCATTAAGTTAAATAATTAATGAATCTGTCATAATTATGAAACTCCTCACAAGCAAGACTAATTGTACTCATAGTTTAATTAGGGTAGACGCCTGCCACTCAAACGCTCCACTCCAGTTCTGTTCTGTGTCGGCCGGAGATACTCCGTGTCCAAGATAACGCTCCAAATGGGAATTCAGTTCATATCCCGGACCCCAACATTAGCCAAATTGCGGAACTTAATTAATATTCTGAACAAATTTCCACAGCCAGATGACCAGCACTAATTGCTCGGTGTTGCACCTGTGGTCCATAACAGCTTATGACTGGACGATGTTTGCAGCGGTCTGCAAATTTTCCAAAAAAAACGCAAGAGAAGGGCTATCCATCTCCATATCATCCAGCGAGCTGCAGCGGGCCTGCGAATCAAGTGGGCCGAGATGTAATGCATGCACAAACCAAACAACCACAAGGTCACACCACAATATCATCAGAGGCCTTGAGTGGCCCGACACGGAGCACTTTGAATAATGAGACCTACTTCCTCTTTCTCTCCGAGCCGCCACCTCATCTACTCTGACAGACCGAACCGAGCGCTGCCAGACCAGCCAACCTTCAGAACAGGAGAGCAGAGAAATAAATGAGATGGCATCGACATGCAGATGGAGAAGGAGAGAAAGACATGAAAGTTCAAGAGAGGAAGAAGGACCTCTTTCAACCCGTCTGCCCACAAACCCACAGCAGACAATGGCTAGACAGGCCCGCTTTAGAGGATGAGAAAAATGTGGCACACTGACAGGTACTATGAGATCTGGGAGAGTCATTTACATACAATACAATCGGCTCGACTCTTTAGATTTCACTGCAGCTAAATAATGGCTGAGCATCTATAAAAGAGAAAACAGAAACAAGATTTTTACAAATTCATAAGAAAATGTACTCAGCTGTACCTTTAATTATTTTCATGCAATAGCTGTATGTTATTCTGTTCGCAATTGGTCTCAAAAGGCAAAATGGTGCAATGAGCTTGGTTGATATTGTAGCTTTGTCTAGTTAGGAAATGTCCATTCACATATGAGGGCCTCCTGACTGAACCAATTGCACCTATCTTGATTTAAAATTGGGTAGTGAAACAAAGCACATGTTTCCTTGCAACTGATGCCATGACAACCACTTCTTCCCACAGGAAGAAACAAGTGGGCCAGTTTATAATATTGAGTGCCCCTACTATAGGTAATGAAAGGTGTGTACAGCGTTATTTTAATGCTCTAAAGAATGCATTTGCATTTTCATTCAGACCAACGTGAAAAGATCAACAAGTGGACGGGCAATATGTTAATATTTTATGATGATGTCAACATGAAAAGGCTTGGGATACCACTTGTATACCTACATACAGTATATTAGCCCTGCTCTAATAGAAACAGGAATGCCTTCAGCAGGTGTTTCGGCCTCAACAGGAAATGTAGCGTGTGTCGTGCTGTGACACAGGTCTCTCCCAGACAATGGCTCATCTATTTCTGCACTGTCAGCTCGCCCTTAAAGCACAGTTGTCAAACTTAATTGTATTACCTGCCGAGCTGGGAGCCCTTTTATTAATTTATTCCTGGAGGAGGGAGGAAATAGGATGTGAGATGAGGTTCTGCGGCTGTGGACTGTGTTTATACTCTCTGAAACACGGATACAGCAAAGAAGCATTAACTTGGAATGACAAGAGTAAAGCTTTGGTGTCCTCCAGTAGAGGAGCCAGTCATTTGATTCTCCTGGCCTCATTGCGCAGAATCTGAAGACAATCATCTCTGGCACAGAGGCAGTTATCTGAGATATAACTTGTATTGTTAAAGAGACAGTAGCAAGTTGTGTAACAAAACCTTAGCTGCCTACCTCCCTCACATCGGGAGCTTAAGATGGCAAGCTCCCGATGTGAGCTCATAAATTATGCTGGCCTTTATGAAAAGAAAAAATTATAATGAAGCATGCATGTAACCTTCAAAGATAAAGCAATCCCAGAATAAAAGTCTGAATACACGTATATTGCTTTCTATCACACGTGTGAACATAGTTTAAATATATGAACATATATTTCTTGCACAATGCTATGTTATCATATTGCTCTATGTTGTGAGCCCAGGTATGAGGCCTAATAAAAGAGTTCAGACACATGGCAAAATGTAATGATGCTTAAATAGTATAGTTTGACCTTTGATTTAAATGGTGCATTGATACATACAAAAAAAAAAGTGTTGCCAGATTGACCTGTTTTGGATGAAAAACATCATTGCAAAACATGCAAGAAGCAACAATATATCGTTTTGAAGAAATGTTGCCATGGGCATGTTTTTCTAATGAGTCTGCATTGCAAATAAAAGGTTAGATTGGAGGCTAAAACTTTTTTAAGAATGGTAAAAACGCTAGTTTGAACAGCTTGCGGTGAAGCTGTCGACCACTGTGCTGTTGGCTATCAGGTAGGCAATGCTCGGCTAGCCAATGGGCAGCAGGAAAACAAAGCCACGATGACATTTTATCTGATGGAGAGTCCTGTGGGGAAAAGCTGTGGCGCTGAACTGTCAGGCAGATTTCTGAGAGATGTGGAAGGGATGAAAAAAAAGCCAAACAAACAGGGGCCCTGGCACAAGCTCCCATCACCAGGCTCAGGAGCGCAGATAGGGCTCTCACGGGATCGCAGGAGGCAGAGATGAAACACAAAGAGATCTAACCTTTTTTATTTCTCTGGGAGAACAGAGTTCTTTGGTGCTGAGAGATTAAAAGGGAATGGCAGAGTGAGGTAGATTAAAACGAATCAAAGGCATGCGTTACTTATTTGCAGAGAATGTCAGCTGAAGAAGAAAATATTGCATTTGTGCGCTGATGAGGTGCTGTATAATTGGCAACATTTGGTGTTGTGTTAGAGTACATTTTATGTCGGGGGAATATTTTACTTCAAACAATGCTTCATAAAGCATGTGCATATGGGTAAAAGACTATACTTTTAACTTTGCAAATTATGTAATTTAATTAGGCTACAATGAAGTGTTTTCTCATTAGAAAAGACAGCGGCTTTCTTTTGTAATGCTCTAACATCTCATATTAGCTAACATGTAAATTATTATGTGAATAAGACTGCAAAATTGACCAAAAATTGAATTTCAGCTGATGAAGACGTGTAAGTATTCATTTGGAGGATTTTGATATGTTGACTTTAAAATTAATATTTCAATCGATTATTATTTCAATTAATTTTTTAAGATGAAAGTATCCTAATGTACAACCAAATAACGGTTTTAACCTTACTGTTTCCCCTTCTCACAGTAAAGGGCCTTTATTGACATATTTGTGATGGGGATGTGTGTTGTACCAGGGGTTATGATATTGAATTTTTCCTTGAATTTAAACACTCGCAAAAGTTTTTTTTTGACTGTTCTATCTGACTGACAATGACTACAGGCCCATGAGATTCCTCTCAAGAGTGTCCATAGGAAGATTTTAGAACATTTCATTTCTTCAACTGACGAATTTCGTCATTTCGACATTTATGCATTGTCAGATTAGGAAGCTGGTTTAATGCAGTGGTCCAACTTTCTCAGCTTTTATGCTTTTAAGAGGGATGAAATTTGAGACTATTCAAGGAAAAATATTAAAGCCAAAAAATCTTAAAAATAAACTAGAGCTCTCTAGATTTAAACAAGTCAACTTTACTACCAGACCGGCAGCATGTCACAGTATCTGTGCACACTTAGCCGAATGGCAATAATCATACGCTTTCTCCTAAACTGTTCTTTCTCAAATGTAGTGTTAGTAAGTCTGATTCATTATAGTGGACCGCTGTATTTGGACAGTTCGTGTAAATCAAGCAGTAAAAACAAAACAACAAAAGCAACGGCTCACCAATTAATTTGATTCAAGCCCCTTCTAAACATATTTATAGCAAAATATTCAGCTAATTGCTATAGTTCATCAATGTTGTTTAACTGTGTCACCCTAAATAAGAAAGCCATTGTTTCTGGGCTAGATAAAGACTATTGTGAATAAAGAAGTGAATACAATATTGCTTAACTTAAATGGCTTCAGTGTAGCAAGAATCATTGTTTATTATACACTGATCAGCCATAACATTAAAAGCACTAACAGATGCAGTGAACAACTGTGATTATATCTTTACAATGGCACCTGTCAAGGGGTGGGATATATTAGGTAACAAGTAAACAGTTTCTGAATTTCATGTGTTGTAGGCAGGAAAAAGGGGGGATATTGGTGGTGTTAGAAATGTCCACAAGAATATTATAAGAATAATAAGAATGATATATATACATAAATATGCATATATGAAAATTGTGATAAATAATGATAATACTAAATGTAAAAGTTAGCATATATGTATACTGTATACATTTATGTATATAGAGTAAGCTAACCTTTACATTTATTTACATTTATAATTATTACTGTGTATTGTATGTGTCTTTTAGTTTTTTTCATTACAAAAAAGACAATTATAGATAATAATTAGAAACAAAAGCACAAAATAAGTGTTAGCTGGTCATGGA
Organism: Enteromius trimaculatus; assembly: GCA_032361065.1. Taxonomy (NCBI): domain Eukaryota; kingdom Metazoa; phylum Chordata; class Actinopteri; order Cypriniformes; family Cyprinidae; genus Enteromius; species Enteromius trimaculatus. The sequence goes on from JAUMHP010000016.1 coordinate 438,201, forward strand.
TGAATGATCCCTAGGAACACATTTTTTGAATACTGTATATTAGCGTTACTGTCATTTCTTTTAAATTGTAAATGTAAGGGACTCATAATTGTAATCTCGTTACATTTAGTATTCTTAAAAGGAATACAACTCAATACATATTACATGCATAAAGTACAATACATATTTTTCTAAATATAATTGCGCTCCTTCATTCACCCACATCATTAAGTCTTCTAATGGTGCTTTTCCACTGCGTGGTGCGACTCGGCTCAGCACGGATCAGTTCGGTTCGGTTCGGTTTGCGCTTCCTCTGCAGTTCAGTACCGCTTTAGTTCAGTGACGCAGTAATGACGATTCTCTGGTGAATCAGTGACCAACAGAGTTTGCACGTCACGTTTTGGTAACGGTACGGCTCGCTTGGAACCTCAGCTGAGGTGGTACCAAAAAAAGGACCAGGTACCAGGTACTGTTCCCAGTGCAAAACCCCCCAAAAGTGAGCTGTACTGAACCGTGCCGTACTGTGCAGTGGAAAAGCGCCATAAGTTTAACCATGACTCGACGGCTGATAAAGGAATTGTTTGAGAAACGTATACAAGTAAATTTCAATTACATTTTATACATATTACAAATTAGACATTTTAAACAACAGATAAATTTAAGGGAGAACTCCAGTAAATGCTTATAAATTTGAGCAATTATACGGCTGCCACGTCACAGAGACAAACAAATAGAAGTCTTCTTCCGCTGTGCTTTTTTCCTGTAGTCGACAGGGGTTTGGCTGAAATATGGTAGCAGAAAGATGAATGGATGCAGAAGCCCATATTTTGCATTAATGAACGTTGTCACTTCAAATGTGTATTTGAAACTTTGGATTTTTTTTTCTGCCAAAACAGATCATCCATATCCTTTGTTAAAACTGAGATAAACGGAATGGTTTGGTCTTTTACTGGGAATTGTTGCACTTCTAGTTAGTGGAGACCAAAAGTGGTGCAAGAAAGGACAACCGATGAACCGACGTCAGGGTCAAGGGAGCCCACGGCTCATTGATGCACGAGGGGAGTGAAGGCTTGTCTGGTCTGATCACACAGAAGAGCTACTGTAGCTCAGATTGCTGAAAAACGCCATGCAGGCCATAATTGAAATGTTAGGCTATAGCCACAGATCAGTCAAAGTGCCCATGGTGACCCTCCAGAAGTACCACAGTTAGCCTGTGAGCATCAGAGCTGGACCATGGAGCAATGGGAGAAGGCTGCCTGCTGACAGCAGGATGCACTGAGAAGAAGGCAGGCCGGCGGAGGCGTTCTTATGCTCCAGGCCATGTTCTACTGGGAAACCCTGGGACCTGCATTCATGTGGATGTTACTTTCACACTACAGTACCACCTACCTAAAGATTGTTGCAGACCACATAGCCATACACCCTTTCACAGCAATGATGTTCCCTGATCGCAGTGGCCACTTTTAGCAGGATAATGCATCTACCACACTGCTAAAATTATCGAGGAATGCTTCGAGTTCAATGTGTTGCCTTGGCCTCCAATTTCTTTAGATCTCACTCCGACTGAGCTATGAGATGTGATCAGATTCTGCCTCACAACTTGCAGCATCTGCAGCTTGTGTTTCTGTGCCAGACAACAAAGAACACGTCCAGAGGTCTTGTGGAGTCCATGCCTGACACTTCACAATGAGGGGAACCTACACGTTTTAGGGCAGGTGGTTTTAATGTTGCAGCTGATCAGTGTATAATTCTTTAAGTTGCACAGATGACCCAACAACATCAATATATAATTACAAACCCTTAATACATGTATCATATAAATAGAACATTCCTGCCGCATTAAAAGCTCTAGTGTTCCTAGATTATCAACATATGGTGTGATCATTATGTTCTGGAAAGAAAATATTATAATAAAGGCTACTGTAGATAATAGACTTCAAAGGTTATTTGCTGGGGCAAGCAGCGCAAATGCCCAGCTCATTACTGTAGCATCACGATACACAGAGTTTCATCCCATATACAGGGCATTAGATGTGTTCCCATTATTCAGCCGGATTAAAAGCTTCGGAGGTTCAAAGCCCAAGTTATGTGTTAAGCTGGAGTTCAGAGCCCCAGGGACACTTATCAAACCCTTGCCCAGTGCTTGCTTTGCACAAGCAGAAGCTCTTGAACTCTTAAAGGCGCCGGTTTAGAGAGAGGGCATTTCTCTGAGTTTACACACAAGATAGATCAGCTCTAAAGGTATAGAGGTCAGTCCACTGAGACCTGTGTTTTAAACAGGGCTTGCCGTTTCCTGTTCTGCTGCTATCATTTGCTCAGAGCAGCGATTTACATTAGAGATGCTAGGGTTTATCAGTTATTCCCCGGGGTTTCAGTCTATCATTCTTCCTACAAAGGTCCAAATCGAGTTCATCAAGTGTCCACTCACTGTTTCTGGAGTCTGGCTTCATGGAGCAATTTCCCCCTTTCATTTTTTTTTTTTAGACATTTCACAAAATTCTCCAATAAAGAGATGTAAGCCCTGAACCCAACCAACCAGCTCTGTGTTGAATCAATAGCCAATCTTCTTATGGAGGAAAAAGCTGTTTTTTTTTTGCTATGATTTCTTGGCTTATATAAAAAATACACTACTGAGGATTTTTTTTTTTTTAAATAATTATTGAGCCGTTACATCATAACTCTGTTCAGAGTATTTTTGTCTTTCCTAAGTGACGATGAACCCCAAAACTTCAAAACTATATTTATTGTTTGAATTTGAGAGAAAAAATACATTTAAAACTGAGGCTTTGTTTCCTATTACTATTAACAAAGCACAGAGCTGGTGATTTTTGAAGGGTAGGGGTGTAATGTTTATAAAATTTTTGCAGAAGATTGACCTTATTTTTTTGCTGTAATTTATGTCTTAAGTTAAAACACCCCTTCAGAGAAGTGCTAATAAAACATCAGTGTTAGTTGATCAATGATCTCGGCTCTTCAAAATATTTGGTTGCTGAGATTTCAGCACATCGCTAGTAAACAGGGCTGCTTTTTATATTTTGATTGATTTTTTTCTCCTGACAAACGTTGAGCTTATTGTTGGGCAGATATTTTAAGATTATGTTGTTTTATGGAGATTTTGGAACCTGTTCAGGTCTCTGTTTAGGTTGAATTACTTTATAGAGTCATGGGAAAATAAACACGTCTCAGAAGCGAGCGTTGAGTAGATAGAGACAGAGCTTCATTTTGCAATGACAGCAACAATAGAGGACTACAAATTACCGCACCATTAATGTGAAGTAACTGTTTCCTGAGCAATGATTGCGTATCAGTGCAGCCTGTTAAGAAAAACTACTGTCACTTCAGCTTGATAAAGGTGAGTTTGGTCCACGGCCAGGGAAGAGGAATGGTGCATGTTTGTTATGCGTATGTGTGTGTGTTTCTAACCTGCGTGAGAGGATGGAGCAGGTAGTAGTGCTTGAGAACTAATTGAAATGAGAGGCGATGTGCAAGTCTCCTCTAACATCGCCAAGCCATTCGTCAGGGTGACATCACCGTACTCACACCACATCCATCTTCTAGAGCAGGCCCAGGCTTGCACCGCTCGCTGTGATTAATATCCATACCTCCCAACTGCACACCGTCACTCCCAGCACATTCAAACACGAGCGCACTGGGAGGCAGCGGGCAGCTTCCCCTGTAATCTTCTGTAGAGCTGGACAGCTGTGGTGTGGGCCGCTGATGGAGGAAAGGGACTTGGCAAGGAAGAGTGGCGGTGTAGCGCTCCTTTATTGCCCATCCAGTAGGAGAATGCACTGGCTCTGCTGGTAGCCCAACTCTCGACAGGCCCCTAATGAGTTGGATGATGTTTTCACCTTCGACTCCAGACAAAGTGTTAGCAAAACACAAGACGCGGGAATGAGCTAAAAAACAAGCCATGCCCACAGCTACCACCTGGCAGGAGATCCATTCAAATCTGTGCTGATAATTAATGGAAGAGCTTATCTGATGTTAGAAATGGCCAAAAATGGTGCTGCTCACCCCCATTTGTCTTTTTCTTTTCCCGTACAGAAGAAATGTAGCAGAGGACAAGATTTTTTGGTCCTCACAAAAGGACTTGAAATTATAACTTTTGCAGCCAGCATTTAAAATTGTATTAAATTAAATTCTGTCAAATTTAATTTCAGTTCATTTAGTTAATAAATTCAATTCAATTTAATTCACATTTATTTGTATAGCGCTTTTCACGATACATATCATTGCAAAGCAGCTTCACACCAAAGTAATGTTTTACAGTATATGTAGAAGTAGCTTGTACATGTAGATATGGCATAGATGAGGAAAATATCAATTAGTAACGCAATAGAACAGACAAGGAACATTATAAATTAGTAGCAGAGTTCGGTAGTGCTGTGTGTTGTTTCAGGGTTGGCATCATCTGAAGTCCTCTGTTGGGTTGGCATCATCTCTTCTTAAGTGTTCTGGAGCTTGTGAATTCCTAGTTACAATGGGATGACGATCCCATGGTAGAAACAGAAAAAATAGGAACAAGATTAGCAGAGCTGCTGTTCAAACTAAGAAAATGAAGATTTGTTAAACCAGAGCTAAGATTAATGAACATCTGATCAGATATAACTGCAGGAAAAGTTGAGATGCATTATTATGCATTATAAAAATGTAGCAGAAGACAAGATTTTTTGGTCCTCACAAAAGGACTTGAAATTATAACTTTTGCAGCCAGCATTTAAAATTGTATTAAATTAAATTCTGTCAAATTTAATTTCAGTTCATTTAGTTAATAAATTCAATTCAATTTAATTCAAAATTGAGCTAAGATTAATGAACATCTGTTCAGATATAACTGCAGGAAAAGTTGAGATGCATTATTCGAACGCTTGGCTAAAAAGATGCGTCTTTAATCTAGATTTAAACAGAGAGAGTGTGTCTGAACCCCGAACGT
>JAUMHP010000016.1:467264-481883 GCA_032361065.1 Enteromius trimaculatus
AATTCAAGAACAAACAAATCAAATTGTTGTTGTTTTTTTCAATTTGTGACCATGAATGTTCTGCAGGAGAAGGTAACTAGGACAAAGATACAGAGCGTGAGCAACTGATATAAATATTGGTCGGAAATTGGGGGGAGGAGTCTGTAGCAGATATGTTGCTATATGATGTGTTATACCCCAAACAATAATTGTATAGGTTTTGGATTTTTCTTACTTGGGAGTGTTATATTATCTTTAATATAATCGCCCCCTCTTCAACGCTCGGCTGGCGCTGGCTCTGAGTATACCACTGAATAATGACTGAATACATAAGCTTAAGCAACAAAATATTGCTTATTTTTGTTCAACCAAGTCCAACAGATCAATATTGTGCCCTGCGCGATTTCCCATTGAGCCTTATATCCTACACACAGCCGATGTTCACTGACTATCTGCACAGAACCACAATCATTACCAGAATGGATTTGAACAGCTCGTGCAGAGACATTTATTGGGCGGGTGCTCAAACTTACAACAAGGGTGCAATTAGTAGGATAAATATTAACTACTTACCTTCAATTAACACTTACCTCACGGCAATAGCAACAAGTCACTCCCCTACACATCTCTCTCAGTGATGGTAACTCTACACTTTTAAATAAAAGGGCTGCATATGAACCAAACCCACCCCAATCTAACTTGAACATAAACACATATAATATCACTAATACAAAACGCAACTGATCTTGCTTAAATGACACAAAAATAAGTAAACTCTGAAGAAATACCCATGATGCACCGGGTGCATAACTCCATACTGGCTTGTGAGGAGCAAGCTCTGCCCTCACAAGCGAACATTGGTTAATGGCAGTCACGTGACTGATGTGAGCAAGATCCGTTTATTTAGAAAAATTGAGATTAATAGTTACATTTTATTGTTGTGGGGCAAAGACAGGGCTCCATGCACACATACACATTAAAAAAACAAAAAAACAAAACAAAAAAAAAAAACAAGAAAAGGGCACTTGAGGCATCCAGGAGGAAAGGGGCGGGTGCTCAAGCCCCTCATCCAGTGAGAAACGTTCCGCGGTGCGATTAAAATGCATTAAAACAAATTTAACTCATTATTTTGGTGTAATTAATTAATCTAAATTAACGCGTTAAAGTCCCGGCCCTAGTTTTGGATTACCTCTGATAACCTGAATGCCAGTGATTTGGCCCTGTCTGTCTGTTGTTTCAATAAAACTCCGAAAAATGGATCCGACTGACTCTGACCAGTCTTTACAGGAGGTTAGTGAATTGTTTCACACTACAAATTCATATTGCCTGAACATTATGTACATTGCTATAGGCTAACCTCTTATTATGATAGACTTAGAATCTTTTACAGGGGCTACGCCCTTAAACATGGTGTTACAGCAAAGCACGTACTGAAATAAAGATAAACCAGGCAGAACCTCGAACAATAAACAATATATGCTTTATGGGATATTATATAAAACAAGTCTACTACAGCGTGCAACTGTTGCAAAAATAAAGAGCGTGTTTCTTTCTTGACCGCGCGGAGGAGCAGCTGCACCGCCTGCACGAGCGAGTACAACAAAACACCTCGAAACACACACGCACTCCTCTCTCTCTCTCACTCTCTCACACACAGACGCACACACACCCTCTCTCGTATAAACGGCATCTGCCTGTACACAGTCTGTAGCATTCTCGCCTCCCTCTCTTCTCTCGCGTGCGCGCGCTGTCATTAACGCACGCCAGACGCGCTCGAGCTCACGGTTTGGTTCGGTTCGGTTCGGTTCGGACATGATACCGGCGCGCACCCGGAGATGAGGCTCAGAAATGGCACCTTCCTAACAGTCTCACTATTCGGGTTATGTGGGCTCATATCGTTATCCTGGTACACAGCATTCAGCAATTCCAAAGGTAAGAGCCTGTGTTTACGCGTTCGCTCTCTATTTGAACGGAACGCGTCATGCGTGAAAACCAAATGCTTCTCTTGCATTCTGTCATGCATTCAAATGCGGCACTGAAGCGCTGGAGATGCAGATCACTGAACAGCTGTTCAATGCAACGCTGCTGCTGCTTCTTGGCTTGTCTGTGTTGTGCACCTTCTGTCTTCAACTGCTCCTCAAACTATCAAAGAGGCCTGTTGATGTTTACTGAAATACAAAGGCGACACTATAGTGCCTTAGGTTCCTTTTACAGGTAAATTTAAAAAAACATCTACCCAAATGATCATTTTCTGCTGAGATGCTGGTTTCGTTTGGGGTTTGATGTTGTCTTTACATCTGCACTTCTGTAACCTAAACCTAAACCCTCTTACCTGATGCTTTTTCTACCTTATTTTTTTTTTCCCCTTGCAAATGTTTGAAACGCAGTCATCGCTTCCTGGGATGCTTGAAGGCTCCAGGGAGGTTCTGGGCATGCTTGTTGCAATCTTTTGATGTTAATCATGTTTCAGTGTAGTTGGTATGATGAAGCAGAAAAGATATAAATCTGGACATTTTCTTTCTTGCTCAGATGTGATGGGTCCTTCCTGCTGACATCTTAGTGATCGATATCTCATAAGGTTCTGTTGAAGGCCATGCATAACTTGTGGAAAGTGTGTGACGTTAGTGAACAATGAGAAATGAGTTTGATGTTTGCATTACCTAAAATTGCTCAATTGGCCTTTTTTTCATTTGCTCCCAGTTTTAATTCCTAGTTATATCAAGCTCTATATATGCCCACATTTGCTTTCAATCTATATTCATTAATTAAGCTTCATGGTTACACAGCCTCATCATAACACAATGAGCTTTTTTAATATGTGAGAGTGACTCTATTAGAGCAGGTGTGGGAAAAAAACAAAAACAATTCTAGTTTCCCTCTCCATCACACCTTTTCTTCTTCTTTTCTCTTTCTCTCCTGACTCTTTAAGAGTAGTTGAGCTGGTCAGAAATCAAAGCAGATGTACTCTAGTTAATTGCTATTGCTTTAGCAAATGCGACGCAGCAAAAAGCTGTTTATGATACGAACCTTTTATTTGCATTTGTTTCACTTCAACTTGCCCTGGCGTGTGTGTGTGGTTGTTTTTCTGTTTGCACTAGTGCTTGTCTGTAACTTTCTGTGGTCGTGTCATTACGAACTTCTGCCTTTGCTCATCTGAAGTATCCTATCTGTTCCCAAATGTTATTCAAGTTTAGAATGTGTTTTAGTTGTTTCTTGTTATTTACTTCTGTGGAAACCCAGCTTGACCCACATTTGTTGTACTGTATGACATGCATCTGAAAATGAGATACAATCTCGTCCACGGGGCATACTGTGGAGATTTTGAGTTTGTTTTGCAAGCGTAGAGATTTTGTCCAAGTCTTATTCCAGTTGAAATGAGCCTTCATCACCCTGGTTTGTGTGTGTGTGTGCATGTCTGATGTAGTCCATAACATGCTGGTCATGTTTCTACCCTAAACCATTCAACTCCTGAGTCTTTTTATTTCTGAATGAACTCATCTTGTATTCTGGTGAAACAACTGTCAATAAATGACAGTTTCATTTAAAAAAAAAAAAAAAAGTTGTAAAAAATGTTATAAAAAGTAAGTCTATTCAACTACAGTTGAATTACAAAACAATGTAGTATTTATTTTGAATTTAATTAGTGCGTCCTCGCAGGATGATTTTTTATTAAATAATGAAAATAGAAGAAACAAGAAAAAAATAATAACAAACTTTATTTCTATGTAAAATATTTATTTGTCTTTTTAATTTGCAAAGATGGAATAACTAAGACATTGTTTTAAGGGCAAGATACAGTTGAACTATTATTATTGGGGCACGTTTTGTATGTTTGTTTTTTTTTTTTTAACAGAGGAGTAGTACGTTTATTGTCAGGCAGTCGCTGTGTGGTGATGGATTGCTGGAGCTGGAGAATATAAAAGCACAAACATCCTGTACCTGTCCAAACATGCCTGTTCAACACACTCTGACACAGGCAGATCAAGAGAGGCGTGATTTACCTTTCATAATTACATGCCTTTGTAGTAGAAATCTTGTGAACTGGCCCCAGAAATGAAATATTTGTTATTATAAAAGTGAACATTCTTCTAAATAACATTCAGCGGAGAGAAGACCATACATGTTTGGAGTACGTGAAGCGGAGTAAGTGATGAAAGAGTTCTGATTACCCCTTTAGGCCTGTGGTATTTAGGACGAGGTTCAGAGTGACCGCAGTACACTCAGTATGAGATCTGTACGGTCAGTCCAGGTGAAAGCTCTTCCAGAGAGATGGAGAGAACGCTCTCATTTATCTGCATCCTGAAAGAGATAAAGATCTGGCTTGACCTCGTGATCCCTCCCATTTACTTCGTGTTTAGTCTCTTTTCTTTCTCCTGGTTGCTCACTAGAGGTAGCAGGTATCACATTGCTTTTCATTCCAGCTTAAGCTGATGTGATATCTCAGTGATACTCCCCAGTTACCCAGAATCCTCCCAGCAGAGATGAGGCAAGGAATCTGAGCAACCTTGTATTGATTTAGTCTTTTGAGGAAAAAACTGGACGGGTAACTAGAGACATTGCAGGTCTTGGAAGAATTAGCGTAATTTACCAGTTTGTCCAAGGCTTTAGTGGCTGCTTAAATACTAGTTTCTCTGCCAGTGTTTCTACAAACACAGATTATGTCTCAAACTCCGATAAGAGATGCAGTGTTCAGTTTTATAGCCGTGTTAGCCTGTTTGTTTTAAAAAGAAACCATGTAGAGATACAGTGGCTATTGCAAAAGCAAACAAAAAATGTCCTTTTAAATAAAACATTCAATTTGTGATAAGGCAAAATGACTAGGCATGCTTAATTTTGCTGACAAATATGTAAGCGCAGCAGTACACACTCTTCAGCGGCTGACAAGACTACATTAACAGCAACATCATACTGTGTGCGCTTTTATTACAGTAACACACAGTTACAGTATGTACAGCTGGGTCACATGTTAACAACGTTAAGGGAACACTTGTTTTTGTTTTTGAGGTTCAGTTCCACACGCCTTGCCTGAGGCAAGTCTAATTTGGTAGAAATGTGGTAATTTGGCATCTCATTTGGTTTGTGTCTCTCCCACCTTCAGTATTTAAAGAGGGCACAATTATTTCTAAGATCACAGAATAGCATCCAAATGCGACAAAATGTATGGTGGATAAGTCAAAAGTGGAGCTGCTCAGTTGTTCAAATTGTGATATGGACAAGTGGCAATGAATTACATGGTATTTAAATATGAAGTCTACACGTTGTGCACGTTTCTGTGTGAATGAATGAAGAGCACTGGTGACGCTTGTGGTGTCTCCATATATGAGATGGTAAAACTGATTTCATAGGGCGTAGGTTGCACACTTTATCACCTGAATTTATCAGGGCAAGTTTAGAGTGTTTAAGGAAGTGCCGTCTAATGTTAAGATGGTCAGTTTGTCTGTTTGTCCTAAGTGCATGTCAAAGCTTGTCTCAGCTCTATTGTGTGCTGGCGTGAGTTTTCACTCGTGTTAATTTGTTATGTCATTTTGTATAATGTCCTCTGGGTGCTGCTCTGTTATTCATGTGTATCAGCCCAGCCAAAAAAGGCTGATCTTGACTGAGAGACAGTGTTTTGATGAAAGCTGTTTATACATTATTGACACCCAGGATCTGTTGGTGTATGGTTTCAACACATCAACTAGTTACTGTTCATCTGGATTATGATTTATTCTAGTGACGCTTTTGTTCAAATATACAGCAAGTTATTTTTTCCCAAGAAATAATACTAAAACCCATGCCTGACTGATCTGAGATATTCTCAAAAGTTTAAGTGAATATGTTTTTTTTCATTTAAACACCTGTTATAATGATATCTTAGTTTAGCTGTATAAATTACACTTTAATTCAAAGAATCAGTCCTAAATTCATCCAATTCTCTGTACTTTCTTCAGACATAAAGTACATTTACAAGTACTATACAATATATTTTGAGATGAATAAAACACACCATTGGTTTATTATTTATTCTGATTGCTCTGGTGCGATTGTTCACTTTAAAGGCTCAAAAGTGCATCCTGGACCCTAACATTTGACTAGGAAAAATAAGTCATTTTGTAGATCCCCAGGTGTCGGAGGGGTACTTGTCAGCGTGAAATCTGCTGTCATGCTACCGTTTAGAGGCAGAAAAGACTCTTCATCATCTGATACCCTGCTCTTTACTTTTAAAGAAGTCCGCAGAGTCATTGAAAAGTACATTTGACGTCACGTTGTGTCAATCACGTTTGTACAATGCCTCTGAAACTTTCCTCCATCACAAAAACAATTCTGATCAGATTCAATTTTATGCATGTTCACATCCATAACTAGCAGTTTGATAGGACAGGATGACAAATATGAAAAAATACATGCAAAAATGTCAGGTTTAGAAGTACCCTAAGTCTTATTTATTTGTTAGTTTTTGGCTGTACTGTCATCTCCGAAAAATGAGGCCATATTACAAACACAGGTCAAGTTAGGCATCAAAGTTTACTGCTGTCTATTCACTGCGTACTGTTGCTTAGAGACTTTTGTCACAGTAGCAGCCCCAGACAGGGGCCCCAAGGACTTAAGACTCTATCCTATTGCCAGAGTAAGTGTAACAAACAAAATAGCCATGTGACGGTCTGCTATCCTTGAAATAGTTACTTAGTACACTTTTATAGTAATAGATTAACACAATAAGTGACCGATAAAGAAATAACTATCTTGATTTTGGCTGGGAATGTTTTCTTGAGTTTATATGTTATGTGAAGTAAAGTGCTAAATTTGTTTTATTGTCATGGTAGGTGTTGCTTGTGTTTAATCCAGATTTGCTGTGTGTGTGTGGTGTATGTATATACTGTATGTGTTCTGGTGTGAATCTTGCACCTTTGGAAAGACTTGAATTATTTAGGGCTGGAGTGGCTCTAGACCACTTGAAACCCTCCCTCAGTAGAGGCCTAGCTGAAAAGAGAGCCAGTGCTCAATCCAGCTGACTGAAGCCCATCTAAATATTTAATTTAATCCAAGGCCGCCAATTCTGAAAAGCACTGATCAGTTTGCTACGAATGCTAATCAAGATTCAGAATATAGAAGCTGACAGACAGAGCAACCTCTGGAATATAAAGAAACTAGTTGTCTGTGTGTACTACTACTGGGCTACCTTTTTAGTCTCTTGTGCTCAAATGTAGTAAAACAGTAACATTGTGAAGTATTGCAGTTCAATAGAAATGTTTTTATGCAGTGATCAAATGTTTGAGCTGAATTTTCAGTATCATTACTCCAGTCTTCAGTGCCACATGATCCTTCAGAAATCATCCTAAAATGCAGATTTGCTGCTCAAGAAAAGTTTCTCATTATTATTATGTTGAAAGCTGCTTGATGTTTGTTTGGACATTGTTTCAACAGAGCAGTATTTATTTAAAACAGAAATATTTTGTAACATTTTGTACCATTATTTAGCAGCCTGGGCCCGCACATACTTCCTGTGACGCTACATTCAATTTTGCGAGCAAAGTTAGTCTGGCAAAGCTGCCGTTTTAGAGCATTTCCATTCCCAAAAAAGTGGGAACCAATGAGAAACAAGCTCCACCTAAAGTAAGTAAAGACATTTTCCTACTGTTTTTATGAAGCTAGCTACAATTGCTTACGGTGGCTTCAGGTTCCGCCGCTACGCATACATCATCAGAATGAGAGGTCTGATTGGTTGTAGATTCGTCTAGTAGTATACAGAGGCATCTGATCACGCAGGTTAAGCCCGCCTCCTAGAAGGCAGGTAGTAAGGTAGCTTGGCAAGACTAAGCTCCTATAAGCTTTAAAGTCACGAAAGCCAGGCTAATTATTAGGTTATTTGGTGTAATGCAATGTCTTAATGCGGTTTAAGGCGCAAAAAACACATTATTTTCCACGTACTATACATTTTTATTTCTCCTCTAAGCCCGCCTCCTGAAACAGGTCGATTTGTACAATGCACATCGTTCTCCAGAACAATAAAACACACTGAAACAAGGCATTTGTTGCTTCCAGTGGTGACATAATTACTGATTATCATGACTTTGTACTGTCTTTTTACACGTTGCGTTGCATCACACCTCATAAACATAACATCATGTGTCATGTCTGCATTTGTGATCTCAGAAACGATAAACAACAAGCTCTCCCCTTCATAGTTCAAAACTCGCATTTGTTTCTTTTAATAAGAAAACCTAACTTACTTAAAGGTTGTGAGTCAGAAGCACCAGACTGCCCTTGCAGAGAATTGCCTCACAAGTCTCTGTCTCTGGGTTTTAGGAGTCCGTTTTGTGTAAATGTGCTGAACACACTATAATATTTGTGTTGAACTGTGTTCAACAACTTAACATCAGTGGTTATGTCCTCTTTCGGAAGCACAAAGAAAGTATTTTTACTTTCACAATGAAACACAGTTTCTCCTGAATATGGAAATGTTAATAGCTCCGCATTCTTTTCTTTGCGTAAACATTTGGACGTTTGAAAAATAAACCCACTCTGTCATGTAGAGAAGTTTAAACGGGCCGTTTAGGGGGGTGTGGAGAAGTCGTAACTTTTTTTTTTTTTTTTTTTTTAATATCTCTTTGGTTTTTAATCTTTGCAACTTCAGGGATCCTCTATCCACAGCTACAAAAAGAAAAGAAAACTTGAAATCGTATTAAACGACCCCTTTAACACTAATTCTACACAATGTTTACTTAAAATTCACTAAAAGAAACATGGATATGATTAAGCAAGCATGAATAAGTCAGTGCTGAAATTATACAAATGTCTAACTATTGACCAATTCTAATTGGCAAGGTCAGTATTTTTCTGTGGTTTAGGGCAACCTTTCAGTTACATAGAAATAATCAAATATATCTAGTTTCAATGACACCAATGTGAAATCTAGATAACATAGGGTACATAGTGTATGCTATCATAAATTAGCACATGTACTGCTAATATATACAGCTGATTGACTGCTGTATTATGAAATACTGTAATCCACTATATAACAATATAGATGGAGATGTGAACCACAAAATTCTGTTGAAACGTGCATTAGTTATTGTAATGTGTTGAGACAAACTGCTTGCGATTTAGTGTGTCATTTATATTATATATTTATTACGAAACGGCTCTGTAACAGTTTCATTTTGACCTGTTTCAGTCAAAGAGGGGTTTATCCACACTGTGTCACACAATCTGTGTAGTGTGACGTCATGATGAGCCGTGCAGGCATATGCACAGTGTGTGTGTGCATCAGGGGATGTGCCTGTAGGCAGGAACAGTCTTGTCTCTCTTAATTTAGCCCCGGTGATGCAGCTCATGTAGCCCTTTTCTTTCACTCATTACATGATGTGGCACTCTGCCAAAGGCTACATTATGCAAGCCACCCTCCCTCCTGACAGCACCCACTTGCAAATACACACACACAGACGCACACCCAGAGAGAGTGAGACTGGATTGAGAACGCAGGTTAGCAGGTGGCATCATTTATAATTAACGTGACTGATGTTTTACCTGTGCTTTCCATTTGGAGAAGCGCAGGTGTCTGTGTATGTGTGTTCAACGTTTACTTAGATTTCACCGTGGAGCGAATCTGTCTTGTGAATGTGTACAAGACATCCACCGTCCTGCAACCCTGAGGAGGAGTAACCGTGCAAAACAAGAAGTCTCCTGTTATTACCGACGCAGTTGACTACTGCAGTGTCATAGCTTTGTCAGGTGCGATATACAGTATATTATTGGGAATGTATTCGCTAAGAATTACATGAACCTGTATCTATATTCCATGTCTTCTGTAGATGTGATAGTTTTGTGTGAGGAACAGAGAGAAATTTAAAGGGATAAAATGCTTTTTTTTCACCCTCAGGTTGTTACAAACCTGACAGAGTTTCTTTCTTCAGATGATGTTGGTAAACTAACAGTTGAGAATAGCTGTTGATTCCCTAATATGGGGGAAAAAATGGGAACCAGAAACTGTTAATTACTCACGTTGTTGAATATCCTCTTTTGCGTTCAACCGAAAAAAGAAACTAAAACTGTAACCACAGTAATCAGATTATTGAGAGCTGCTGAATTCTTTATTGTATAAATGACAAAAAAACGTATATGAATTGTCTAAACAAACCGATATGCTAGGATGAATTTTTTTTTAGGGCTGCAACAACTGCATTATTGATGATTATCGATAATGAAAATGATCGACAATGATTCTCCTTATTGATTAGTCGGGTCTGCCCACAGTGCACGTCCGATTACAGCATTGAACACATTTCTGTGAGCAGAATGAATCTATAATAGTGGAGGAAACGGTATGGCATGCTGTGGGAGCAGTACGTGATTAAACCATGATAATTCTTTATTTTCTCAGCGTCCTCAGCGCAAAAACTTTAAGTTTGGGGTCAAATCCATATCCTTTAAAATGTCCATTTCCATTTCTGCATAAAGGTCCGTCCTGTTAGTCAATCTTTAGTGAATGAGCGCCGGCGTATGTGCGTGCGTCAGACAACACATTAGAGAAGAGACAGCGCCAACACATTCATTGTGCTGAAATGTCTGTTCTTGAATATTAAATTAAGGTATAAAAGTCAACATATTGTGCACATATTTTGACCAACTGTAAATGGATACAGCATGTAATTCTGAATATATATATATATATATATATATATATATATATATAACATTTCATAACATTTGGACAAGATAAACAAGTGAAGAGGTAGTTAACGCTGTTCCTGAAGTACTAAATTACGTTAAACACAGAGTTTATTTTTATTTGGACTTATTTTATTTATATTTATTATTATTTAAAATGTTTAAGAATGTTCCATCATATATAATGTTTAATAATTTGTAATTATTTAATGTAGAGATTTTAACTATATTGGCTATATAGTGCCTAACAAAATTGTTAAAACAAATGTAAGGTTTCAATATATTATGTAAGCTACTACTGTTATGTACTACTGTTGCTCTAAACTAACAGTATTAGTGATTACCTAAATAATGTTTTAGCTTCCTGTATTGAGCTAGTCCTCCAATATCCTTAAGCTCTTTAGTAACAGTAGTTGGATATTTCTAGTGACATAATTATTGCTGTTATCTATGAGAAAGGCAGAAAAAACTAGTCAGTTAGTGCTAGCGTTTTTTTTTTTTTGGATACCCAGTTACAGTAAAAAAAAAAAGCATAAATAATGGCTTGAAAGTCATAGGAGGATATTAAGTAATTATTCGAAAACATTTGTGATGCACCGATAATTATCGGCCGGTATGTAATGTGTGTTTTGTCAGTAAAGCCGGTGTAGTGCTGAATTTTGACCCCCTGCCAGATCATGACTCCCCTAGTTATGGTAGGTTTAGTGTTAGGTGTGGGGGAGGGGTTTATGATTAGGGGCGGGGTTAGGATTACTATTGATTTCAACGAGGGGAGTCATAATTCGGCAGGTGAGTCAAAATTTGGCCACAACACCGGTCCTGTAATCAGCGGTAAATGCCATCAGGTGCGTGATTTCACATTAAGCTGAATATACAACGCACAGCCGTTGTTTCCTGACGAGCTGCGCAAATCCACGCTGATAATGAACAGGATTTAGTGCAGCAGCTCGTCAGTGAACAACGGCTGAGTGCAGTATATTAGTATATCCTGATTACAGAACCGACTTCACTGACAAAACGCATCGGCCTATGATTATCGTGCATCCCTAAAAAAATATTCGACCAACTAATCAATTATCAAAACAATCGTTAGTTGCAGCACTACTTTTTTTCTTAAAGAAAAAAAAAAGTTTTTTGTATTTTGTATTATTTTTTTGAACCGTTCAATACACATACATTTACATTGCGCACATCAAATATAGTAAATGGAAGCTTGATCCGCCAGAACCAATGATGTTAGTTCCTGTCTGTCACGCAAGCGCAGCTTTGATCATATTTACTGTGAATTAAAAGCTTTTCAGTTTGTTTGCACTCGCTTTCAGTTGATGGACAAAAACAATGAAAGAATATTAAAATATGATCATTTGTGTTCTGAAAAAGTAATGAAAATTATTATTTTTTTAGCACTTAAACAGCTGTGAAAAACTGTACTGTAACTGAATAAAAAAGCCAATATATTCAATCAAAATAAAATGATATAATAACCACACTTTTTTTAATTCATCGGAGAAAAAATGTTTGTTTGTTAAGGGACAGAGATGAATTGTTCTGGTTATGGGTCAGAGCATTGAGAGGGCAATATGTCAGCGTACTTAGCATGTGCAAAATCACGCTTTATACCCTGCAGAGAGCAGTGACAGCGAGAGTTTAGACAGGACGTGGCTGATGTACTGAAGGCATTTACTCTTTGGACTCAGCAGAATAGCTGGATGTTTAATCATCACTGCCCATCTAAAAAGCTGTCGTTTTAAAAGGTTTGGTTTTGGGTTACACTCTTTCTATATTAATTATAAAAACTGATATAAAAAAATAGAAGTCTGTGGTGTGTGATTAGCTGGACAAACGTTCGTGTGCGTGTGTGTGCACCTGGTATTTATCACCTTATGGGGACCAATTGTCCCCACAAAGATAGGAAAACCAGTAAATTTTGACCTTGAGGGGACATTTCTTAGGTCCCCATGAGGAAACAAGCTTATAAATCACACAGTGCACACAGTTTCCTGTAAGAGGTAGGTTTAGGTGTAGGGTCAGTGTAGGACAATACCACATACAGTGTGTACGGTATAAAAACCATTACGCCTATGGAATGTCCCCATTGAACATGTAAACCCAACATGTGTGTGTGTGTGTGTGTGTGTGTGTGGGGTCCTCTCAGTCATAAGTCAGATAGTTATCAGGAGATTAGCATGTGACTAGAAGAGAGCATGTGGGCATGTGAAGTCTCGCACACATTCAGATGGCGGTGTTAAGCCGTGGTCACACTGGACTTTGAGCGTGTGAAATTATTCTGGCCTAATGCAAACCATGCAACTTTAGATTTTTGTGTTCTTTTAATCGATCTGTGATGCTTGAATCCTGTATTGGTGTTTGCACTTTGCAGATTCGCAGTAATAGTTCAGTAAATATCGTAACACAGAAGTTGTGTTTCTGAGGAGTGTCTGATTTATGCTCTCTCTCTCTCTCTTTGATTGATTGCAATATGCATATTTTTTTGTTTGTTCTATAAGTTAGTGTGTCAAAACACACTACCATTCAAAAGATTGGGATCTGTCGTTTGTTTTTTCTTAAATTAAACTAATACTTTTATTAAGTAAGGACTCGGTAAGGAAAAATGGTAAACAAGAAACATTTTGTGAGGGGAATAAAAATGTAAAAAATATACATTGTAGTACGTTTACATTTTATTATAGCTTATTTCAAATTCTATTTTTTAAAACTGTTTATTTATCAAAGGATCCTGAGAAAATCGATCACAGTAAAAATAAAGCGTAATTCAGTATTGCCATCAAAGTAATACATTTCATTAAACTTAGTAAAAAATAGAAATCCACTATTTCACAATATTGCTGTTTTTATTGCTGTTGTAAAAAAAATAGTGATTCATACCTACTATTACTTGCATGTCTTCTAAGAATTTTTAACTCATGAATGAAAGTTAATTTGAGTAACATCATGAGGAGTGACTCCAATAAAAAATGAGTTTGAATTTATGCATTATATGCAATTATATACAGTTTACGTTATACCACTTTATAGTAACTTTTATTGAAAATTGTACATTTTTTGTAATTTTTTCTTTTTTTTAAAGAAACGAGCAAGAATGCTATTTCAGAACATTAACCCATCTGCTCTTCTTCAGCATCCTCTGAATCTTTAATTTTGTCAGTATTCCTATACTTTCCACCTCTAGTTTTGTTTTCTGTACTCGATCAATTCCCGTTTGTCTGACCTCTGTGAACGGTCTATACATTGGCATTTTGTGAAGAGATGGTGTCTGTACTTCTGTGTCTTCAGAGAACCATTTATCACCCTGCCGATTTCTGTAGAGATGTGATATCGGTGCTGTGAAGTCTGTGTTCAGGATTCTGTTTGCGTGGATGTGACTGTCTGAGAGTTTAACCTCTCGTGGAGGCCATTGTGCTTACTTGTGAGTGTTTCTTTTATCACTGTCATCCTTCTATCTCATTTGTTTGCTTGCTTTTCATGCTTGAGGTCTGTCAGGAGAGGTCATGTTTACCCAGAGCGCACTAAAGCCAGGAAGGACAGATTTTCCCATAAGGCATTGCTCCCACGACCCTTTCAGAGTTCACTTTCAATTTCTCTGTCATACCCCATTAGAGCCCCAGACCTTTGATATGGGCCCTGACACCCACACAACCCTGTGCTGAAACTGAGAAATACACTCGCCCAGAGAAACAGGAATGCTCTTACTGATCCCTGTTAACAGAAAAACCTTCAGATGTGAGGAAGGAGGAAGTTCAGTGTAAATGCCTATTTACATTGAGAACAACCGCTATAATGGAGGTATTCTAATTGACTGATTTTCATTGTTCATTAGCTGTGAGAAATTGTTCTGTCAAAATTGTTGTGCTTTTTGGTTTTGATTCATAACACAACAACAAATCGCAACACAAAAAAACTAATCTGAAAACCAAATAACAAATCCAGAATCAAAATTACAAATTAGAAAACGCAATATCAAATCTAAAA
>JAUMHP010000016.1:501138-540254 GCA_032361065.1 Enteromius trimaculatus
CTTTTAGTTTGTTTTTGTCAGTCAGTGTGGATGTTACGTTTTATGTGGGTTCTATGCTTTGGAGTTTATTATTATTAAAGTGACTTTGAGTTTAAACAAAGCTCTTGCCTCCGACGATCTCCTTCTCTCTGCACCACCTACACTACCGTGACAAACACACAGTTAACACACAAATGGATTAAAATTATTATGGCAATAATATTATAGCAAATGTTTGCTTTTAAGGTTTGTTAGTGATATTTTGAATGCAGTGCTGCATTTAGCGAGAGATGTGAGGGATTTTGTGCGTGCAATTTTTGAATTTGTGTGTAAATAAAAAAAATAAGTGTATAAGCAGTTGGGTAAATAAATTATTCTTTTAATTTGGGATTAGAGTAAGTTTCATGTGTAAGAAAACGAAAGTATTAGGTCATGTGGAAACACTGAGTAATATAATAATATAATGTGTAATATAATGAGATTTTAAAATGATCTTGTGAAATTGTTTTTATGATTTAATAAAATATAAGGTTGTAAAAATAAGGTTGTTAAAAAAAAATGCAAAAAAATAAATTCTCTCTCTCTCTCTTTCTCTCTCTCTCTCAAGTGTTCATTTAATGAGTATGTTCACATGATGTTATCAGTAGTTTAAGCCAACAAGCACTTTGCTCTCCATCGAGTCTCTTAACGAAGGCCACTGAAATCCTACTTGAGAGCACTACAGTCCCAGAAACATGGCAAGCTCACGCTGGATCTCAGCTCAGTAATGTGTGAGAAAATGTTCCACGAGGTGCACTCAAAGGAACTCCTCAATTGCTCTTTTCTTTCCGTGTACCTCCTCAATGCCCTTTACCAGCAAAGTGTTAGCAGGCATCTGCTGCATCCTTAATTCCATTTGTCCCCACCTTAACTTAGACGAAGCCCATGTCTGAGTAAATCAGCTAACTGAAAGCAACGAGAGATACTGAAGACTTCCACCGAGCCACAACGGGCTGCTTCAAGCTATTTGTTACAGGAAGTGACACGGAATGCTATCGGAAGCCTCTCACATTCGGTGCCTTGGGGACTCAAGAGCGCTCCAGAGGAACAGAGATGGAGCAAGCTGCTGAATATATTCAAGACAATGCGCTCCTAAAAGCTTCTTGAACCGAAAGCCCTCTCTCTCCTGAGGTCTCCCGCCAGTTTAGGCCCACGGTGACAGATGACCATCATGTGTGTCAGCGAGGGTTCGGAGGCGGTGCTCCAGGCTCCGGGTCAGAGCGGTGAGTCAGAGCATGATGATATGTTATAAAGGTGTAATAAATTGGCCAAAGGGACCTGGCCTTGTGAGTCAGTGTAAAATGCTACAGTCCACTAGTATTAATGTCAGAAACGCTAGTATTTGTTTATGAAGGAGGCTGACTGGACAGGTACACACTGTGAAACGCTTGTTGTATCAGTTGGAGAGGCGTTGCACTCTTTGTGACAGAGTGCCCAGTCTGTGTTATGAAAAATAGATGAAAATCTTCTGCCACAAGTGTTATTTCTGGAAGCAAGCCACTTTTGTGAACCTTAGGAGCTTTTCGTAAAATTATCACAGCAGACAGCTATTCAGCGAGATGCCATGCTGTCTCTCCTCCTGTGAAATCTCCTTCCTAGCATTCTGCAGCCGCGCTTGACTGTGACCAACTCTCAATTCAAGGCTACTGAAAACACTGTAAATGAGCTTTCAACAGGTTCGCAACATTTATATGGATGAATCCTTTATATGGGTGAAGAAATACGCTCAAACTCACCATCAAAAGAAAAATAATAATTATGCAATCATTAATGACTGTATGTTTTAAATTATTAAGACATTTTTGCCTTGCTGTAATATATTTAAACAATTAAGTTGCTATAAATGCAAATTATGTTATTGTATTAAATATTATTTATCTCTCATTAGAGAACATCACAATCGGTGTTAATTTGAAATAATTAATATAGTATTATAACATTTACTCATATTCCAAATTTGCTTTCATTTGATTTCTTATTTTAATTTGTTTGCATTATAGCATTTTTAGTGATTTAGTGGTAATTTAAGTAGTTATTTTAGTTTATTTATTTATTAGATTTTTAGATGTTTGTAAATGTTATTAGATGATGATGATTATTGTTATTATTACAACAACATTTCCTTTCATATTTATAGTTATTTAAGACAAACAATTTCATTTATTCATTCATCCACTCATTTATTTATTTATTTTATTAAACAATGACAATACTGTTCACAATATTCTCACTAAGCAAAGAATATGTAGTTATGTATGCTTTCCAGGTCACACTTGATCTCAATCCCAGAACAAATAGACAGGATAAGAATACATACGATTCATCCGTATACACACTATATATCCATTTAAAGCGAATGTACTGCTCTCTTTATCAGTGCACTACTGAAACATAAGATACAATATCATATGTCAGTTGTCAGAGTGCTTTTAAAAACTGAGAAATCCTGGACAGAGTTCAGCTCAAGTTCATCTTCTGACAGTGTTCAAACAATGCCTCACCCTTCATAATTTATATCATCTTTCAATAAGAGGGTGAAACCATGCCCTTGAAATGTTTTACTTAACCGACCTGATGCCACACAAACATATGATGCATCTGGTAAAAAATACAAAACAAAAAACAAACAAGCACTGAATGAATCAATGAATACAAAAACAAAGTTGTGAATTATTGGAGTATGTTTCACATGAAAATACAATGTCAGTTTTCTACAGTAATATTTCACCTTTAACTGAACCTGTTGCTCGTCATTTATTTATTTGTAAAACTTACTAAAACTTTTAACTACTAGAAAAATATATAAGTAAATCACATTTACTTATTTTTTTCTCCAAAATTTCACATTTAATTGACTGAGCTGAAATTGGCAAAAAATTTTATACAAACAAACGAATGCTACTGTTGCACAGCTACTTATGTAACCAAAATATGGTCATGTGTTACTGTGACTTTATACAACATAATTATAAATTCACAAGCATAGTCTACTTAAAATAAAGTGTATGAAAATTGTGTTACCAAAATGTCTAATCACCCCTTAATTAGTTAAATAAACCTGATAAGGAAAATTGTGTTAGGTGAGGTATGTCTTATCTCACTTGTGTCTATTTTTATTTCATTTGCAGGAGAAACATCTGAAACATAGTTCATACCTAAATGACACATAATTGAAACGAGCTCTAAAGAGGATCCTCTGAGTAATAAAATTTTACTCTTGACTGAGTAAAGCATTATTATTTTCAATTCCACTGTGCTCAAAGTAATTTACCATGAACTACACAAATCTCAATTTAATCTACTTTCATTAAGCCACAATCCAACAGGACTCAATATAATTTTTACTCCATATTACCTTGCGTTTATTGTTTATATACACATCTTTTGGCTGATAATACTGGAACATGGATGGAAAACTATCACCGTCTATATCGTCCTGTGTTTTGTTCCTCTTGTGTCCGCCTTTGCCCTTATTTGGTCCTGTACTTCCTGTCCCAGTTTAGTTGATTGTGTAACCTGTACCAGCTGTGTTCCCAATGTGCTTTCAGTTTCGTCCTCGTTAGTCTGTGCATTTAAGTGTCTGTCTTTGCCCTCCTTGTAAATCCTCAAGTGTTGTACCTGATATCTTGTGTATGCTGCCCTGAACCCTCAAAGTAAAGTTTTGTTTATTCTCACGTTCTGTGCCTTGTGTGCTGTTTCCAGCGAGAAACATCCGTGACAGAGGGACTCACCAGTACCGAAAATTATCAGCCCGGAAGAGATCCTACATCGCCTCCTCAATGGGTTGATACTCCTGTCTCGCCATACGCTTTATGGGCCGATATGCCCGAGGTGATCCCCGTGGATCCCATTCCGCTGATCCCGATTCCGGTCCATAGTTTACGCCCCAGAGAGCCGATCCCGATTCCAGTCCACAGTTTATGGCCCGGAGAGCCGATCCCGATTCCAGAGTCTCGGCCAGGAGAGCCGTTGCCGATTCCAGTCCATAGATTATGGCTAGGAAAGCAGATCCCGATTCCAGTTCCAGTTTCTGAGTTACGGCCAGTAGTGCCAGTCCCAGCCCCAAGATTACGGCAAGTAGTGCCAGTCCCAGCCCCAAGATTACGGCCAGTAGTGCCCATTCCTGCCCCTAGATTACGGCCAGCAGTGCCGGTTACAACCCCTAAAGACTCCAGTTTGTTAACTCCTGAGGATGTGCTTGAGATGTGGCAAGGAGAGCCGATCTCTGTTCCCATCCCCGAGTTCACGCTGCAAAAGCCACAGCCCGAGTTCACGCTGCCAGAGCCACAGGAGCCAGAGTTCACGCTGCGTGAGCCACAGGAGCCAGAGTTCACACTGCGCGATTCACCGCAGCCAGAAACAGCCCTTGAGTCACCACAGCCAGAGACCACGGCAGGAAGGGGGTCTTGTGGAGTCCCACCCCCCCACCCACTGGAACCAGCATGGCCGGGGCATCCCTCAACCTTACCTCTAGCCTCCGAAACCAGAACTCTGCCTCGTCCCATGGTCCCGTTGGCTTCTCAATGGGCCCTAGCTCCCTCCTCTCCCTCGGGTCCCGTCTGGTTATCAGCTCCACCAGGCTCAATCATTTCTCCGGCTCCGCTTTGGTCGGTCGGAGTCCATCCGCCGCCTCGGAACTCCACTCCTCCGGCTGCGCCTCATCATGCCGTCCTGCCGGCTCTGTCAGGCTCCTCCCTTCCCCCAGCTCCTCTTTCGCTCCGGCTCTGTGTTGCCTTCCGGATTCCCTCAATCGCGTTGGTACCACCTGTTCCACCTTGGTCCTCCGGATCCTCGACGTCTGCCTGGATCTTTGGTTTCCTGTCGCCACCTCCGGCTCCGCCCCCGCTGCCAGGACGCCCACCACCCCTCCCTTGGGGATGGTATTAGGTGCGAGGACGCACCTTTCTGGGAGGGGGGAATAATGTCACCGTCTAGATCGTCCTGTGTTTTGTTCCTCTTGTGTCGGCCTTTGCCCTTACTTGGTCTTGTACTTCCTGTCCCAGTTTAGTTGATTGTGTAACCTGTGCCAGCTGTGTTCCAGATGTGCTTTCAGTTTCGTCCTCGTAGTCTTTGCATTTAAGCGTCTGTGTTTTTGCCCTCCTTGTGAGTCCTCAAGTGTTGTACCTGATGTCTTGTGTATGCTGTCCTGAACCCTCAAAGTAAAATTTTGTTGATTCTCACATTCTGTGCCTTGTGTGCTGTTTCCAGTGAGAGACATCCGTGACAATAACAGACAAACAAAAGCGTGGGCTTGTACATTTCCCAAGACCACAGCTCTGGCATTTATTTTGTGGTCACAATCCAAGTGTTTTGTCTCAGTCTCATTTGTGATGTGTCGGGTCATCAGCAGCAATCAGGCTGTTATGCTGAACGATGCACAGAGAGATTTAAGGATAAGTATCTCATATTTCTGTAGCATGGTATAACCTTGCCAGTAGTCATGTTATTGAATAGGCCTGCATAATGCTCTGCAAAGCCACAATATATAACATCCCGTGGCAGCCAGCTGATGGCAGCGCTGACAACACGAGCTCACTGCAGAAACAAATTTACAAAATCCTCTCGCAACCTACCTATGTGATACTGAACAACTCTCTACTGCATATCAGCATCTCGTGGGATCAAGGCTGGTTGAAGGATTGCCTTTCTTTATATTTTTCATTTATTTCATTATTTTTTTATTATTTACTTTGTAAAATGTCATCACATTTCATTATCTATCTGGTTTGCTTCAAGCACAGTATTTGATATATTCTGGCCTGCTCTGTCTTGCTTTTGACAGTAATGTTCAGAGTAAATGAAGCCCTAATGGATGTCAAGTTGAGCCGTAATACAACTATACGAAATGTCACTGACAGCTGTCTGTTCAGTGTATTTCTGAATGTACTCAAGGGGCTGAGTAGAATTTGACTTTGATTCATTCACTCTACTGTTGGATGGTGTGGTTTTCCTTGATTTAACCAAATCAGAGCACCAGTTACTGGAAAACACTGACACACAATGACAGATATTGGTTTAACAATAAAAGCTATGTGTTCCAGTGTTTCATAGGAAGACGAGTGCATCAGGCCCATTAGCCCATTCAAACAGTAGCTGTAATGTTAAAGGCATGCACAATAAAAATGAATTACCTTATTAGCATGCATATTACTAGCATATTGGCTGTTTATTACTACTTTATTACTACATGCGTTTTTTTTTTTTTTCATTTTTATATCATTTTATATTTAACTCAAAATGCCCCTACAAGTGTGAGCGCTGTGTCTGTCATGTGACTCTGTTCCCCTTTCGAATGGAACTAATTGTAAAACTAAGGACATTATTAACTTATTAACAACTGAGGCATGCTTGCGGGGTTCATCCAGTCAGCAGCAGGATCTTTGTAGAAAAAGACACATTTGAGAGAGGCGAGGCATAAAGGAAGTAATGTACAGTATTAGAAAAATAATGTGTTTTTTGAACATTAAAGCATGTCAACAAATTATGTTACACCAAACACAGTAAATTCAAATACTTCAGTGTCTGTGTTATGAAAGGTTTATATTTTGGTCTCCAACAACAGGTTATGTATGCAAGGTCAAAAAACTATATTTGTCTTATAATGTTTTTTTTTTTTTTGTTTGTTTGTTTTGTTTTGTTTTTTTCCCTTATTTGCTTAGTGACTCCCAAACGATTCATTCATCTATTACTTTTTCCAAACCTCTCATTTGCCACTAATCTGTGGTGATTTGTCCGATTGGCCGATTTCATTCTTATTCAATAAAGCAGCATTTGCGATTGCTTTAATTTACTAATTTTTAGGGACACTTTACTTACAAACGTTACTAATTAATAGTAAGAATTATCCCCTAAATTACTTGCCAAATAATTTTGAAATGTAGCCTATTAGAATTCGAATAAATAGAGTGGAAATAGTTTCTACACTTTTGTTTTTCAGGTGTAGCAGTGGAGTGTTGTCTGTTTTCATCCACTGAAGTCAAGGAGGCAGAAAAATGTGCCTTCTAAACAATTCATTATAATGGAGTGTGTCCTTTTTTAAGGATGTAAACACTGCCCAATGGTCATGTTTGGTTTTGGACACCTCATCCGCCCTGCAGAGCAAGCGGAAAAAAGGGTCCAGCTGACTCTGCTGGTCTGTTGACCTTGCCATGAGGCATTCACAGTGCCACAGCGATAAGCCTGGTAAAGCTCATGTGCAAATGCATTCGGGCTTCTTTTTTCTAAATAAACAATTATTTGTAAGAGATTTCTTTAGCTATACCCAGTTAAGACTGTCACTGTGTGTGTAATATACGTGGAGTGTTATTTTGCACTTAGGGTTAGGGTTAGGTTTGCTTTTTTGTGTTTTTATGTCATCACTGCTACCCAGATACACGGCTTGTAAGCCGTAAGCTTAATATATGTAATAATAGGAAAATTACTTTTTTCTTAAAAAAACAATTAATTTTAAATTCAATCATAAATCAATTGTGCGTTACTTTTTTCACTCAAACTTTATTTTAAGATTTAGCTCTTGCTATTTACAAACCATTAATTACGACTTTTTCCTCAATATCCTCCTAATTTGCTGCATAATAACAGTTAGTAAGGTAATTGTTAAGGTTAGGCACTGTGTAGGATTAGGGATGTACAGTATAGTCATGCAGAATACTGTATGTGCTCTAAGTACTAATCAACAGCTAATATGTTAATAATATGCATGCTAATAAGCAAAGTAAATAGTGAGAATTGCTCTCTATTCTAAAGTGTTACCACTTTTTCCTTTGTTATCTTTCCTTCATTACAACAAAACAAAGAAGTTTGCAAACATAAAAAAAGTCTGTACATTTAGCCAAGACTATTACATGAATTACTGGACTTGTCAGCTCGTGTTGAAAGATGTGCCTTTAAAACCTACTGAGAGAAAGAACCAACCTGAGGCAGTACCCTGCAGATGCATTATTTGCATATTAAGCAAACACTGACTCATCTATACATGTGCAAACGTTAATTTGCATATTTCAGCTGCTACCAACAAGCAGAAAAAATAGACTAGTCTCTTCAAAGATTTATTTTTATAATTAAGTTTCAAATCCTATCTGCTTGTTTATTGATCCAGCCATCAATTGGCCTGAAAACGCACCGGATCAAGAGAGAAAACACCGCTAACCATAATTGCATGATGCACGGAACATAAACCGTTATATCCTTTCATGCAAATCTCGCCTTATCTATAGAGACACGAGGTAGCCATAACCGATTATCGCCGCTATGCACAGCTGCCTTCTCATACACGCATAGCCGTGCATTAGACAACCCCCTTTATTTATTTAATTCAAATCGTAATCTAGTAAGTGAAACAGTCTGTGATGAATGCCATGGTCTCAGGACGGTAGCGGAGACTCAAGTAATTTGTAAATTGGGCTAATCAAACAGATTGCAGCCTGCGGGTCCCTCACAGTGCCCGCATACTCCCTTGAGTTCATTACAGTAATGAGAGGTGGAGCGACACGGATATGCCGAGGACACTGGCTGTGATATACCGCCCACAGCATCCCCCCACACACCCCGATCCATCATCGGATTCTCATTTACCTCCACACTTCCAACTGAGACCTGTAATGGAGTGGGCTTCAAGCAGAGCCTGGCCTTTTCCGCTGATCCGGGAACAGCGTCTCTGTGCTGTAATAGCTAGCAGAGTGATTAGAGAGGGAGGAGGCGAAGAGGTCTCGGATCAGAGGGGCTGAAGGTAAGGTGAGGGTGGCCATATGGAAGCTTGCGTCGCCCGTCTGTCACCTCCCACCTTCCAGGCACTTCCAGGTGAGCAGGGACTACATCTTCATTATCTACGAATGGAAACTTGCTGGCAAGCTTCTCTACTTTTGGGCTGAAATGGTAGGAAGGGGGGCGTAACAAATAGGGTTGGCCCATTGGTAAGGTTTACGCACTTGTGATTTCAGAATGTGCTAAACACTCATTACGGATCCTATGCATTTTCAGCATTGCCTTACTTCCCATCTGCGGCTTTCATTTCTTTCAGCAGCTGAGAGTCAGAAAATGGCATGGTGTCATAAAGGGGAAGCTGAGGAGGCAGTCAGCTGTGATAACTGATGTATTGACACAAGGCTTTCTCTATAGACACGCACACAAACACGCTGATACCCGAGCTTTTATGTTTAACTCCGGTGTAGGGGAATATGGCTTCGTGGTTTGGGTGGAAAGCAACTAACGGCTTATTGTCAGCGTTCCCATCTAAGCGTTCATAATTTTCTCTCTGTTTTTGCCCAAGCTAAATATAGTGAAGCACTAAATCTATAGGATGCGGTGAATATAAACTCTTGTGCAGGAGCCAAATTAATCTCAAGGGTATTTTTGTGAGTGTTTGGTGTCACCTTGTGGTCAATAGAAGTAGCATTTAAAGACTCGGGATGCAGATCAGAGAAAATAGATTAGTCCTTGGAGGTAAGGTAGAGAATAAAGCACCGTTTGTTGCTAGGAAAGCAGTCCTTTTGAAGAAAATTAAAAATGCTACACACTGTATAAAAGGTGGCTGTGGTTTTGTTAAGTGGGCCGCCTTTAACAGCAGGCTTTTCTTGTCAAACAAATATGTTCCTAGCACTAACCAGGTGAGATACAACAATTTTCAATTTGTCTGTCCATGCTGAAATGCAAAAATGGGTAAGTACAATGTCAAAGCACTTTAGTCAGAGCAAGATGGTGATGGATGAGTTCTGCTTAAAATGTATTGATTTTACCAGATTGTATTGGTAACCCTTTAAAATACTATTACTGAATAGCTTGTAACATTCGAGGAGCTGGTATTAACTAACAAGAAACTATTAATTCGTTCATTGGTTTTAATTAGTGAGTAATAACACCGTTATAGTCTGTAGTTCTCTATTAACTAATCAATAACCACTATTATTTCATACTTCCCAGAGGACTGCTAAGAACTACTATATATAAGATTATAATTAATTCATTCATAATACATCATTCTTAAATGAATCCTCAAGTATTACCAAATTCTTTAGAAGGAATTACTAATTATTTGGATCTGTATTTTATAAAGTGAAAATCACGTTAACCCACCGAGATTTTGTATATTAATTTGTTCTGACAGATTTTCTGTCTGTACAATATTCATAATATTCACTTTAGAATGCCGTTTCAAATATTTGGTAACTTCTGAAGGAGTTGGTAAGACTTGAATTAAAACCTAGTCATTACTATGGAGTTATCATGATTTTCACTTTATCCAAATAATTAGAAGTCCTGAATAACTTGATATTGATCTTCACTTTAGATTTAATAATATGCATGTATTAATACCAATATAAGGAATATATAATATTTAATAATAATATTTATATAATATATAATATATACCAATTCCTAAAGGTGGGAGACAAATGTGAGCGTTTCCCTTAAAACAAGGGGTTTTTTTTGTTTTTTTGCACAGTGTATTTTGACACAAATACACATTTCACTTAGGTTGTTTACCAAAACATATTTTAGTTACAATTATAAAATTGAATACATGCATAAAGTCCACACTCGCTTCCGGTAGCGCCGTTTCTTATTTGTGTTTCCTATTTACGGTATGTAACAGAAGACAGCAGAAGGCGGATGAATTCTGAAGTGTATAGGAATACACTGTCTGCCCATTCAACCAAATGCAGAAGTTAATTAGACAGCACTCCACAGTACAGATGGACAATGGCCCAAAACATACTGCAGAAGCAATTCAGGAATGTTCAGCAAAGGCCTGATCGCAAATGCATTTCAGATGAAACTAAACGCAAAAACAAACAACAACTGAAGACAGCAGCATAAAAGGCCTGGCAAAGCATCGCACGAGCTTCAGACTTTGAATTGTATTTGATCTTGTCAATTAATTCTATTCTAGACGATATATTCCATGTGACTTGATGCAAAAATGTTATCGAGATTTTGGAAAACCGTTGTGACTGGCTAGGAATGTGTCTAGATTTCATGCATTGTACTATGATAGTTGAGCAGCAGGTTACGTCATTACCGCTGCCACACTGCGTTTTGTATTTTCATGACTTCTGTGATGCTTATTCAGACAGCATGCTTTTTACGGTCCTCCCTGTGGAGCCTGAGGCATTTGTCATATAATATCTGTGAGCCCAAAGACGCTCTGTACACTGTGAATTTTTAAAGGCTCAGTTTAAAGGTGTGTTATAAATGAAAAGTGCTCCTAAATGCCTGTTGAGATAGTAATCTCAATTGAAATAGAGTGGAGGCTTGGACCCAGAAACCGTATTGGAAACACTGTGGCTTTACAAGCAGACAGCCTCACTCGTTGTAGTGCTGTCATTACAAGCGCTGTCAGCTTCCCCTGAAATCCCTGCAAAGTGGACTGCACATACATAAGTGAGATTTCAAACTATGTTCAGTAATGTAAGCACTGGGAATGAGGCAACATTAAACACATCACGTGACAGGAACCGGGGAGGGAAATTTACCCAGGCAGTCATTAAACATCACCAAAGTGCTGAACAAAGTTTGACTTGACACACTTAACAAGTAAAGATACTTAGTCCTTGGTATGATTTTTATGTGGTTGTTTGCAAGTATAAAGCGCAAATATCTTCCACACTTGGCCCAAAAGGATTTGCTTGTGTTTTGAGGATAACCAAGGCATTCTGCAAAACTAAAACACCCTTGGTTCCCAACAACTATGTCTGTGAACATTTACAGACTATAATTAATAGTGAATGGCCCATAAACCACAATGTTTACCTCAGTTTTTCTGTCTTCAAACATGGCCAAGAGATCATACTTACAAAAGAAGATAACAGACAAGAGAGTTAGCAATTTGCTCTATGAAGGAATAATGAGTATTGTAGTATATGATCAACCCAGTCGCACGGCAGGTCGTGACAATATCACGAAATTATCCTTTAATCTATTTTTTCGTGTCAGGGACACGATTATTTCGTGACTCCAGCACGACTCCATGGATTCATTCATTCGTGCTGGAATCACGAAAGTCGAGTAAGAATCGTGTCTGTGTCACGAAAAATAACATGCGACTGGGCTGATATGATTCAATAATAGATTTAAAAACTGTAGCCTGTATGATGCAAGTTTGTCTTTTATTGGCTGCAAGGTTGTCGCTGATGTCATTTCCAGGCAAAACATATTTCACATTGCAGGACTCTGACAGGCTTTTTACACTGTGCTTAACCCCAGGATATTGTCGTTTCACACCTGTAATTTTTTTTAACCCGGGCGTTACTGCTCCAGAGCGGGGTTAGTACTGCAGTGTGGTGCTAAGTTTGTTCAGTGTGAAACGGAGCGGTGTTTTATTGTTGCTGCTGGACGCTTGGCAGCAGAAAACCAGAATTTGATCAGAGAGGCTTATGTCACGTCAGTAACAGGAAACACTGGTCATGTAAACGGCAGCCTTTCAGAGAAAAATCAGGAATATCAAAAGATGGAGAGTTAGATTTATGTGATTCTCTACATAAGAAGCTATTTTCTAATTATAAGAATCTGCATCAGAAAACTTGAGATCTTCACTCAAGCTGCTGTTAATGGCTTTAAACCAATGCTTTGAATGGAGATTAATTTACAGAAATGTAAAATAGAAACCAATTTAATCTAAATCTTAGAAAGAGATCTGATCATTTTATAAGAACAGATTTAATTTAGGTTTTATAAACACATTCATGGAGCGCATCACATATGTCACAAACTTTGTGCTTCTGTTTGCCATATTTTATGAGCTATTTATGTGATAAAGCCTTTTTAAAGGGGTCATGACATGGATTTTTTTTTTATTAGTTTAATATGTTCCTCGAGGTTCACTTATACTGTTTTAAGCTTTTAAACTTGCGATATGTTTAAAGACCTAAATATTTTTCTATATAAATAAGATGAATGCGTGGCTGTAACTCTTCTTACTTTTGTAATCTGTTTATTAACTTTAATTTTGGTTAAATTGAACCTCAGTGGAGGGATAGAAAACATCTAAAAATAAAAAAATCTTCATTTGTGTTTTGAAGATTAACCTTCTCGTTGTTCTGGAACAGCATTGATTAATGAGTGTGATTAATTGATGGCAAAATTGTCATTTTTGGACAAGCTATGCTTTTAAAAGAATAGCTCATCCAAAAAGAGACAGTAAAGTCATGGATCCAGAATAACTCACTGCGAACCTTCTTCTATTAAAACAGATTATGAGAGGGAACTTCTCCTTTAAGCTGAACCAAAAATTTCACAGAAGGTTGTAGAAGGCCAAACTAGGATGTTGTCCCAGGAATACGTCCTACTTGGCAAATTCACATTCACCAATATAGAACATTTATATGTGCTTCTCACGTCTCCAAATTGCATACTGTATTTTGAGACCCTGCTTGTTTCTCATTCCTTATTCATAAACCTCTTCTTCCCTGATTTCCCTACAGTCTCTCTCCTGCTCACTGTCTGTGTGAGCATTTAGGATTTGCTGCAACAAGAAGTCGCACAAGACATGTACCATCAGCTTTGCCCCGACCCTCATTTCATTATTCCACTCTCGTCCACTACTAAAAGCCACGACAGAATGAGCCCATCATAGATATTACACATGTCACTCCGCCCATACAAGACACATTTTGTATTGCGTTGTAAGCGAGGCCAGTAATAACAGTAATGTGGCATTGTAAGTGGATGAAAACGAAAAAACACAAACACTAAAAAGAAAGGATCGATGAAACAACAAGCCCATCAAACCTTTACAGTAAACTCTAGAAAAGTGAATGCTTTCAGATAGACTGCAACAGAGATCGTAAATTCAGATCTGATGAACAGAAACATCAATTTTAGCCACTACCTATTAATCTGAAAGTGCGTGTTTATAGCTTTTTTTATTGTAGGATGGCTGTGCTTGCCAAAAAAGAAGGAAAAGGGATCTCTTTTTAGCAATTTTTATTAGCATTTTTTATTTTCATTTTAGCGCGTCTCACATTTGTATGGTAAGTCACGGTAAGTGAATTGCTGTGTTTGTGAACAAATCTATGTTTATAATGAGCACTGGGAGTAAATCACTCTCTATTGTTTTTCCTTTTCTTTCTTTCCTTCTTTCTTTCTGTTGGATGTTCTGCTTTGATGGCAGCCAAGAGAGCTGATTTGGTCTTTCATCGCCGTGCTGACAGCTTTGGGGAAACTGAATTCCAAAGACAAAAACACACAAAAAAAACACATTATGCGCTGGTGTATTAAGAGATTGCAGGGGACTGAGTCCTCGTGCTTAAATCGCCTCCAGTGCTTCCTGAACAAGGAAAACAATTTGGCCGCAAAATTTGCGTGCTTTCATCAATTAGCAAAACACATTTCGAAGGCACGAAGACAGAAAAAGATTAGCCTCAGCATAGTTTAGATGAACAGATGAATTTGGCTCAAAGCTCCTACCGTATAATTGAGGACAAATTATATCAAGACAAGTAGACAAGCACTTGAATGGCTTTGACTAATGAGGACTCATCAGTGACCTGAAATGAGGCGTGCATGGTTCTTTAATATTATTACTCTGAGATACTTGATTCTGATTGGTCATCATAGTCAGATATTTTTTTGAATATTTTTTGAAGAGTAAAATGTTGCCGCGTAAAACCACTATGACAATCGAGATGAATTACAGTTTTTCTCAGTTGCTCTGGTGCATTTCTCACAACAGTACTAACATTTGCACAACAGCTAATGCAATTCTCAAAACAATTAGTCATGTGTGCACATCATAGTAGCAGTTTCTCATTCTTTCCAACAAATGCAAATGCTTTTGGACATGCATCAATTGATTTCATACAACACTCTGCTGTTTTATAACATTATCATTTGCTTATGTCTTGTCAACAAAAGATGTTGATCCAGGATCGTGTCCTACTTGGCAAAATCACGGCGACCCTCACTACATACAGTAATGTCTAACTTTACTGTAGTTTTCAAATGGCTGTGCAAATAGTATATAGTGCCGTCTTGAGCATTTTCAGGAAGTGTCACCAAAATATTTTGCAAATGTACAGAATAAACTGTCATAATGATACATGACAAAGCCATTTGACTATCCTGTTCATAACCAATGGTGTCAGGACTTTTCATTTTGACAACACTTACACTTTCATTGACATGAATACTTGCTTTTGAGCAATGAACTATCCATTTCGAGCAAGTGACACGCTTTTGAGGGTTATCAACTAGATTTTGCAGTTTGCACTAATAGTTTTGAGAAATGCATTAACTGTTGTGCAAATACAGCTTCACATGTAAGAGTTTTTGAATTCAGTTGGTTTACTTGGTAACTCACGTGATACGGCACTGCACTTAGGTGGTGGAAAAGCACCAGTTCAAGCACTATTTAAAACAGTTGGTCAAAACAGCTCAAATCAGCGTAAGGAAGTAAAAATAGCATGACTGCATCAGTGAATATGCTTTTTAATTACTTTTGCATTTGTAAACACTATCAGTTAGGTTTAGGTTTGGTGTAGAGGATGTTAACAACATGATAGAGCATTAAGCGACACTCACTGGATATTTGAATTCTGAACAGCTGCAAAACGTACCTCGAGCAGCATTATAAAAACACTGCAATACCGACCTGTACCAACCTGAAACAAATGTGCCACGGTTACGTATTAAACGTGTTTTAGCGCCACTCTCTGGACATTTCACTTTGAAACTGTGGCGAAACGTGCAGTCAGGTATATAATTATGGGGTGGCAGAAATATATGTAGAAGCAAGTATTTCCAATGAGCCTGGCGTGAAATATACTGTACTCTCAGCTGTGTACAGATCATAACAGAAAATAATCAGTCTATAAATAAATAATATTATCTCATGCCGTTCTATATCGTTAAGTCTTGTCTAGCCCTTTCTCTCTTCCCTCCTTCAGTGAAGCATTGCATGGATATAACCTCAATCATAAATTATATATGTGTATTCAGTTGACAGTGAAACATGCATTAACCTAACATGACAGCTTTATGAAGCATTTATGCATGGCATAGCATGGCATAACAGCAAATTGTATGGTTCTTGACATTACTGCCATGGTACATGATATACTCTTTGTTTTCAAAGGCTACATCATAACTGTTTCTGACGCCGACATGATATTTACTACCCAGCTATACTTTCAGAATAATGAGAAAATACATGTATAATTGATCAACTTTCAACTAAATATAAAACTATACATTAACATCTGCAACAGGTCCAACAAAGGTGAGTCCCATAACAAAGTAAATAAATAAAAATGCTTTATGGCTGACACAATAAGCACCTTCTCAATTTCAATAAATTGCTCCTATAAATACATGAATAAATATATAAAGCATCCTGTCTAGACAATTATTTTCCATTATCATAATTTAGTTCAATAAATACCACCATTAAGTACTTATGTTTGCGCTACAGATCTTAAACTAGGGCTGTCTTGGGTATTTGTGGTGCATCCAAACAAGGAATACCAATATAATCCAGCAATGTCTATATAAAAAGAGTGTTTTAAGCATGTGGAATGAACACAGCTTCTAACATGTGACATGCTAAAAGCTTCCAAAAATAGACATCATCCAATTATTTGTTACAAAAGACTCATGGTACAATACGGTTCATTAAGTGAGTCAGCTTCATTATCTGTGTTAATGCAGGTGCGCGGTGACTCATGGGTCCAGTTTTCTTATTTGACATCCAGGGCTGCCCAGCTCAGGTCACAGAGTTTGCTGAGGTTTGACTTGAATATAAACACTCAAGCAATCCATATCTTCCCTCCATCAAGGCTGAGGAGGTCATCAGACTCAATGAGATTAAGACGCCAGAGGCTGTTAGGCATTTAGACACAACAGAGGAACAGGCCGCGAGGGAGATATGTAGCATCAGCATAGGAATTTAATTATCTATTTAAAGAGCTTTCATCCTTGACATACTGTGTGCAAATCTAAATAACTGAAGACAGGTGTTAGGAGAATAAGTGCTTTCTTGAAGCATTACACATATTGATATTCACAGGAAAAATCACAGTCATGCTTTGGGTCCCTCACCTATACAGTAAAACCAATATCCCCTCTGGTGATAAAGCAGCTGTAAATTTTCAAAGAGCAGTTTGTTTTCGCCACAGTTTCTTGTGTCTTTCTAAGTCTTACCCTGAAACAAACACAACAAAGAATTGGCCTGCAAAGAAAGAAAGAAAGATTCTGCATATCCAGGTAAAGGTTGAAATGTGCGTTTATTATAGTAATGTGATATTGAAATGTTCAAAATGCACATGGTTCACTCTGAAAAGCCTTTTTTTCTTTTTAGTAAGGGCTTGTTGTGTGTGATGGCTTTTCGTGTAACTGTACTTGATGGTGTGCCATCTGAAAGCAAAGTCTGAATTATATTTTTGGGAAAGAGGTCTGAGGATTGCATGGCATAGATTGTGGTTTATAGTTTTCAGTGAATGTGTCTTTGGGCTGTTGGAAAGAAAAAGCAATTCTGTCTTTTAAACATACTGTGAAATCTTGTGATGTTTTGAGCATAACAACAGACAGAACAGACCTTATTATTCACAGAAAAATGTTGATTTTCGAAATTCATGCCTGAAATGCATTAAAAGGCGTCACATCCCATTGTACCATGCTTCTACACTGTGTCCCCTTTTTTACTATGTGACATTTCAGAAAATGACTGACATCTAAACGTATAGGTTTGCATACAGGTAGCCAGACCTTCAGACTGACTGGTCTGAGAAACTTGGCTTTGAATGGCCAAGGCCCGCCCAAATGCCCACATGACTGACAGGTAAGGCCACCATGTTTTTGTGCCATGTCATGTTTAGGGGGTGTGGAAATGTTCCCACGATAACAGACAGTAAATCAGTATTACCTTTAAATCAATTATTTGATGCTGCTCCAAAACAACCGACAGACAGACACAGAGAGAGAGACAGACAGACAGACCAGATGGACCAGCAAAGAAAAGAAAAGAAAAACAGCCTTTTATCCTCAACAAACATGTAATGTATTTGTCTTGATGTCCATGTTTTTGGAGAATATGTTGGGCATGGCTCAGCTGGTGGCCCATAATGGCTCTGCATAAAGAATGTTAATGCATTTCATATTGAAAAGAGTGGCTGAGATATTAACATTAAATAGATTACTGCTGTGCGGAGCGTATGAGGAGGGAATGCAGATGGAATTCACCTGATAAGCAGAGCTCATGACACACTGAGCAAAGCACTACCTCCTGCTACCTCCTCTGTGCTCCTTCCCTACATTTACAGTAGTTTTCAGATATAATGTGGAATGGTATTATTATAATTTTAATGTTTTAAAATATGTATTAAATATTAAACTGTTTGCAAGGCAGTGCTGTATTGATATTCCTTTCTTGCAAGCACTTGTATTTAATTCTAGAAATTTTAATTACATTTTCTTGTAGTGGATCAACTACTGCAGTGCTTTAGATTTATGAATCTCCGCTTGGGAATAATCAATGTTTTTACTTATCTTTAAATGCTACAATGACATCATGAGAGTTCTTCCTATAAGGAACACAAACTAATGGAAAAATGTGGAAGAAAATCTGGTTGATTTTTGCTTACTTTATGTTGTTCTGCCTCAAAGCAACTCAACTGAGAGAAAACTACCATTTCCTGCAAGAAAAGAGAAACAGAAGAGGGAAAACGCTTTATGCAGCAACTTTTATTGAGTCAGAGGGCTGTGTTAGATTTCCCAAGCTTCAAATCATGACCTTTAGTTTAGTGGGGGGGTCGTTCTGGCTCAGTAGCGCAACTGACGTTATGTCCCAAAACTTGGCCATCAATCACTTCATCCCTCTGTTTTTTTACCTCCTACAACTCCACTCTTGAGGCAGCGCCTGTCCTGAGCTCATGCATATTCACGACGGACACGGGTCATGTGCTCAGGAGGG
The DNA here is from genome assembly GCA_032361065.1 of Enteromius trimaculatus. Lineage (NCBI taxonomy): Eukaryota > Metazoa > Chordata > Actinopteri > Cypriniformes > Cyprinidae > Enteromius > Enteromius trimaculatus. Next base: position 520,058 of record JAUMHP010000016.1, read on the forward strand.
GCCATCAGTCACTATTAGCACAGCAGGACTCTTAGGAAGTTTTAAAAGATTCAGCCATAGTTGAAAATTAAACAAGTACTTCCAAAACTGTGTGAATTGGAAACACCGGGACATCAGAATGAATGTAGTCACGTACACTCACACTGGCTTCAGAAATGAATCATCTTTGCGTGTGGCTTAAGAAATAACATAAGAAATAAAATAAAATACAAATATTACTATTAATTCATGTCTTTATGTAGCCAGATAATGGCATATATGATTTTTGCTATTGTTTAATGAGTATGGAATTTATGTATGGGATGGGATGATTACTGAGCTATCATTTATTAGTTTGTTTGTTTTATTTGATACAAAAAAATGAATAAACCATAACAGAATAATTACAACAATTGCCTGTCTGTTTTATTTAGTTACTTCTCGTTTAATTGTATTATTTGATCTCCAACCTTTACCTCTAATCTAAAGCTTTTTATTTTGTTTTATTTTAGCAGCAAGCCGAATGAGTTAACTTCAGTTTAGACAGTTTATTATGGCAAATCCATTTGTTGACCCCTTCATTCTCTCTACTTAATTCATTTTCAATATTTTCCTCCCTCTCAAGACACACAGTCGTTGCTGCATCATCTGCAGATAATAAAAGCTTATTTGAACAGGCCATTTTTAAATCATTAATATATATATATAATATAATATATATAGATTGACTGTATCAAAAGCTTTTTGCAGAACTAAGAGTACCATCCCACTTAACTTCCCTTAATCCCTTAATAATTTCTTTCCTTATATAATCTGTTAAATATAAAATTGTTGTCTCAGTGGAATGCTTTCTCCTAAAACCAGATTGAAACTCATATATTATGTTTAAGAAGTCTTCAAAAGTCTTCTGCTCAAAAATGATCTTTTCCATCACTTTTCATAATGCACTAATAATTGACACCAGCCTCTGATTATTAAACTCAAACCTACTATCTTTCTTAGAAAAGGGAATAACTCCTGCTTGTTTTACCTCATAGGAACCTTGCCTTGACAAATTGAAAGATTTATCATATGATTACCCATTGGAGTAATAAAGCTGACTGAATCCTTAAGACACATCACTAGAAAATTATCTAACGATTTAAGGATTTATTCATTTACTTAAAAACTTTACTCTCTTTTATTTTAGTAAATAAAAAAATCTCCCAGCATAATAATGCATTTTGCATAATACTCTTTAACTAATTTATCATTAAATGTTCTGATTTATGCTGGAAGCTCATTTACCAATTTGTCTGCAATCGCAGTAAAAATCTCTTAAAATTCTTTGCTACCTTTATCTGAGTAGATGTCAATCTTCCATCTAGGCGACTAAGGCTAATTTTAGAACAACTAGGCCCAGTTTCACAAACGGGGATTAGCTTAAGCCAGGACTAGGCATTAGTTAAATTAAGATATTTAAGCAACTTTTGTAAAAATGCCTTTAAAACTCAGGGTTAGGACATTTTTGCCTAAAAACTTTTTCAAAAAAGAAAATATTACAGGTGTGCATCTTAACACAGAACAATGGCACTGACATGTTTTAAGATATATCAGAGCAAGATATTTTCATCTGAGACAGCTCAAACTTGCAATTTAGTCTGGGACTAGTTTAAGCCTCGTCTGTGAAACTGGGGGACAGTCTTTTCCTGACACCCTAGTTTAATACTCTCCTCATTCCTTTTACATTTAAATATTTCAAAATTATAATTATTTCTATCCATTTTAAAAACATTACATTCCTTAATGCTTCAAAAACTATATCCATCATCCAAGGTTCTTGTCACAAGAAAGGGACGAGGAGATTTTTTTTGCAGGCATTCATTCACAAACTCATAACATGTAAGCAGGGTCAATAACGGCAAACAGGGACATCAGAGAGAAAGGCAATAGAATAATCCCATAGCGTGGCATGGGTCATGCAGATGGCAAACAGAGTCCGGGGGGCGAGGCTAGAGCGAGAGTTCAAGAACGGGCTATGGTCGACAACACACATAATACAAAAGGGACCTTTATACATACGGAAGGGGTGGAGACACAGATTGGTGGCCATGACAATAGACAAGGTGGGTGGAGAAAAGCTCATAATAAGAGTCTGGGGAAAGCAACACACAATAGAAACATGGAGCTGCCATCCAGTGGCTTTTGCTGGCCACTCCAGCCTCCCTTTTAAGAAGCGGCTTCCAGACGCCCTCCAGGGCAGATCATATGGCGGAGAAGCCCACTTGGGTGGAGCTGACGGCGGAGAAGTCCACCTGGGCAGATCAGATGGAGGAGAAGCCCACCTGGGTGGAGCTGACGGCAAAGACGACCACCTGGGTGGATCAGATGGAGGAGAAGCCAACCTGGGTGGAGCTGACGGCACAGACGACCATCTGGGAAGCCCTCCAGGGCGGAGCGGACAGAGGGGATGGATGGGGGAAGTGTTTAATATGTGTCACAATTAATAATTAGTTGATAATGCGGGCCCTTAAAATGTTAATCATTAATTACTAGTTGTAACACAGCGGGTGCGTTGTGCAGATCCTCCCGTGAGGCAAAGAAGTGGTGGACACGAGAGATTTCAAAAGCCAAATATTTAATAACAAAAAAAAAACAGAGTACAAAGGAAAAAGCTGACGAGGCAGCAAAAGATTACACAGGCGGGTAACACAGAACTTCACGGACAGGAGAGACATCACAACATTACTTTAACAAGACCTGAATTCAACAAAAAGACAGCTGTATTTAAAGACAAACAAATCAAAGACTAAAGTGCAGGCAGGAGTACAAAACAGGTGAGACGAATTAACAGATGAGGGTTAAACCAAAACATACAGGACTAAACCAAAATACACAAAGACATGGGGAAGACAGGACAGACAGGGGCAGAATGTCACACTAGTGTGTTTTTGCTCAACTAATGCTTATTTGTGAACAATTAACCATTAATTAATGCTTAACTAATGCATTATTCTGACCCCCTGTTCTGAAGTGTTACCAAAAATTTCAATTGCAAATGACTTAGTGAACATTCTTTTGCAACAGTATACAGTTACATAACTTTAAAGATGAATCCCTCACTAACAAACCAGCAAATTTATGCATGTATATTCCATTGTTGTCCCAGATCTGATCTACACTTTGTATATATATTGTGTGTGTGTGTGTGTGTGTGCGCGCAGTCTCTACAGGTCAGAAGCAGAGAACCTTCAGTGTTGCAAATTACACTCAAATGCAAATTATTCTTTCCACAAAGAAAGCCGCTGATAAACATTGGGTATACCAACATATGGTTTTCCACCCACAACAAAAGAATATTATTAACTGTTTCTGTAGGTTTGGTTGATGAGAAATTCAATATTCAAGTACGCATTATAAGAATTGCTGGTAAGTGCTTAAGTCATGTTAGAAGAGGTTGCGGTATTACATAATGTTGAGACTAGCATACAGACATGCACTGATAATTCAAGCTTGTGAAGGAGCAGACAGAGTCAGTACTTTGGCTTCCACCCTCGAGGTACAGAGCTGTTTTTCATTTCCCATTTAGTTATATGATCCAGTTGAGTAATTTAGAGCTTCAGAGATGAAGAGAGGAATTTATAAGCAGGAAGGATCGTACTGGGATGTGAAGACAGCACAGGTTTATGTGTAGGGAATGAGAAATACTTTCAGGCACAAGCCTTTAGAGGACTGCAAGCAGGGGATGAAATCAACACCCGCCAACAGCCAAACGCAGGTGCTTATTTAACTCGTAAGACATCGGATTTACATATGACAAGAAATGCTGTTGTTTAGATGCAAAGTCTCACTTGATTGATGTCTGATTGGCTGTTTGGTGGGATGTTTCTCCGCTCTGCACTTCTCCACTCATACACACAGCCTATAAGCGTTTCAGAGAAATGCACAGCAGGGTTTCCGTAGACGGCAGAATAGTCAAGTAAGAGCCTCAAAATAAGTAGGATATTCTGCTGCATCTGACTAAAATGGTAATATCTTACATTCTGATCATTATCAGACTTCTCAAGCAGAAAGTCAAATGTCAGCAAGTCAAGTCAATTAAATGTTAGCACTGTTATCTGTGCACTGGCACATGGCTACATAACAGGCAAAAAGCCTGACATACTGATTTTATTTGACTTAAATAAAAATACTAAGTTTCTTGTTTTTTGTCACATTGACATAACCGTGACCTAAACATGACAATAATCTACCTCATATTAAAGTTGTTTATTAAAAATGGTGTGCACACTTGAATACAGGTCAATCTCATCATGTTGCATCATGTTAAACTGATTAAACGCTCAACTTCTTTTTAACTCAGTATTTTAATAGAACTCCTTTTAGACAGCTTGACTGAATAAGTTTTACAATTCCCATCATGCTTTGCACATTGTTGAGTGGGAGAGGAAACGCTGACATAATAAGGAGACTTATTAATGTCTAATGTTCTATTATATTAGTATTTTAAGTAGACTTTACGTGACACTTTGACTGAACTTGCATGTAATCTCTTTTGAAATTCTTAATGTAGGATGAACTAAAGCACACTGAGTAATCTCAGTTAGAATTCGTGTCATGTCCAAATAACATGATTCAGTCATGCAGAAGGACGATGTCTATGATTGAATCATATTTAGTTATTGATCATATTTTATATCAGGTGGCATTAACTACTATCTAATAACATTAAAAAATATATAAGAAATTACAGAAATTATTTACAGGTGTAGTTACACAGAAGTATCTTTTTAAAAAAGTACAATGTAAACACATACACAATAAGTGAATTTTACTAAATGATTAATTTAAATATAAGTACTGTACATATTAGTTAAGGCCACCTAATAAAAGGTGAGACAGAGTTATTGACCTTTAATCCTAAAATAAATACAATGGAATATGTCATTCAAAATATAGGAACGCAAATGAATTTGAAAGAGTATTTCATATTAGCATAGCATGTTATGATTTTGGGGGGATTTTTCTTCTTCTGTTAAGAGTGTGTGGAGTTTAATGCGCTGAAAGGGGCAACAAGTTTGTTGTTTACACAAAGCCTAAAGCCATTTGTTTCCATTTATTTAGAATACTGCATTGTTACTTAGTTGCCTAATGATAAGCCACTTACCACTGAACCACATTTATGGGATTCTAGACATTAAAACTGATGTTAAATCAGCTGATGTTATTTGTGGACACTAATTAAATTTGTGAGCATTAAGTATAAAGCACAAAAGCTGTATATATCTATAAAGAGAGAAATAATGGAAAGCTACAAATACACTAGCATCTGCAGTGTTTATTTATTTCTTGTCTGAATATAAATAACTATTTAAAAACAGTTTTTTTTTTTTTAAATGGTGCATTCACTGAATGCAATTAAATTGCTACGTTATCTTTTCTACATAAAAAAGGATTTTTTTATATATTTCCACTTCACTTATGAACTCACTTCAACTCCCATCATTTCCACAGCAGAGCATTGCGTTTTCTTTTTGGCATTCCTCAAGATTACGGAATTACAATTCCCATTAGACCTATAGACAACCACTTACCAGTTCTCTTCACAATTTATCACTGAAGCGTTTCAATCTCAAAGATGAGAACTTAATTACTTCCCTGCTATTTTTCACACCCGTTTCCCAAAGCTAGAAACAAATAAACTAATTAACAACTTACACACTGCAACATACACCCTGCCTCCAACGACATGAAACATCTTGTTGTGCATTCACTGCAGTGTAGAGCAGAAAGTTGTGTTAGTAAAGACAAACTTTGTGAACAGTCTCGTCCCTCAGGACTGCATGTGAGGGCCACAGTACACTGCGGCCAGATGGAGCTCAGGACGCTATCTAATCATGCTGATATTGATTTTTGTTGTGGAACTGCTTTGACTCATACCTGCACACGTGAAGCCTTCATTTCATAGAAAGCCATCCATATTATCCAATTATGGCTTGCAATTGGATTCTTGCTTTGAGCATCCATGGAGAGCAATTAGGCAAGATCTGGTTTGTTTTATTTAGGGTCTTCTTCAGGCTCATAATGCACTACAGCTCTGATGTTAGTCTCAAAGTATAATTTAGTCAGAAAATAAAGGACAATAAAACTCTAGCTCTTTGTTGCTAATGGGCTCAATCCATCAGTTTACAAGAGGGTAGACACAAACATCATTGTACCCCATGCACTGATATATGTCCACATTCTTTGGCTTAATGCGAGGCATATTACATACATTTTGTGACAACCTGATACATGTCGTTAGATCATGTTTTAAATCACCTTTGACATGTGCAAATGGATAAATCAAGTCATCATTGAAAAAGCAATGCCCTGGTGGCCCTGAGAAACTTGTAGCATAGTGTTCAACAAATCAGATATTTGGTAACACCTGAGCTTTACAGTTGATTGCAGCAGTCCGAAACACTGCTGAATATTTGTTAACAACTAGACGATTTTCAATCCTCTGTATAAAGCCCTGACAGTATGAGGGAGTGAGAGCTCATTGTTACTGACAGTCGCAAGGAACACAAGCAGAGAGCCAATCTCTCATTGATATTGTGGTGCAATGCACCATGCATCTACAAGTAAGATCCACTGTCAACCTCTTCCTTTGCCGGGCCCCCATGTAGAATAACTACAGCAACTGACAAGAATCTTGGACATGTCGGGCCTGCGGTGGCTGTGATAGTTAAAGAAGCTGTGGAGAGGGTTCGGAAACATGCCAAACATCCGTTTCTTTGCTTCCCTTTCTGTCAACATGAATCACATGAGTCTACAAACCAATGCTCCTAGAGATTTTGAGTGGCTTAGATCCATGAGCCTATGGGTCCATGACTGAGCCAAACATCTGAGTAATGATGCCTCAGAACAAAAAGTCTTGTTACTCATTCAGGAGCTTGTAAGCTCTAGTCAATGACAGTCACAGTGGGTGTGGCATCAGGCCTTGAAGTGACATCAATTTTATATAAAAATGATCCAACAAAAAAGTGGTTGTCCGTGGGGAATATCGTGACTTAAATAAAATGGGTTGTCATGGCTCAGTCACGATTAGGCCAATGAAGGTTGGGAAGTGCAAAGACGATCTAGCAGCCACAGATTTGGACATTCAGGCCAACATGTGCTTTTCATTACAGAACTTGGACCTAGCAACCTTTACCTGCTTCATACAAAAACCTTTGAAGACACCTTTGCGCATGTGCAATGAGAGGATCTGCTGTGGTCTCTTAACCGGGGTTGCTCCATGAAGACCACAAGCTCCTTTACACCTGCTTAGAATTTTCTAATGTGTTTAATTACGGATAGAACTAAACTTTGTTGGAAGGTAGCCTTTTAGTAGCAGGAAAGGACACCACTTTTGTACTTGTATACCCAATTGAAAAATCCAGCATATGTTGGTTAGGTATGTTTTGAAGGATGCTGGTTTGAGCTGGTCCTTAGCTGGTTTAATCTGGTTATGTGCTGGTCCTGAGCAGGAACTAGCTGCTATAGGACCGGCTTAGGATCTGCACAGACCAGCTTAAACCATCAGCAATGCTTCAAAACATATCTAACTAGTATGTGCTGTTTTCTGTTTTCTCTCTCTCTCTCTCTCTTTCTTTACCAGAGTTGCACATCTCTGCTCACAATAGGGGTACTGTCTTGCAGAGTCTAGTTTTAACACTACTCCAACACTCCTGCCTGTAGTTTTGAAATAGTCTTGAAGTCCTTGACTGGCTGGTTCAGGTTCATTTAATTAGGATGCTAGCTAAACTTTGCCGGAACGTGGCTCTTCAGGAGCAGTATTTGACACCCTTGCTCTACAGTCTACCCATAATAACAGTACCTGACAAGAATTGTGAGTTGCAGTGCCTGGGGTCGTTGCAAGTAGAAGCTATGCAGAGGATTCAGAAACATGCCAAACAACATTTCCTTGCTTCCTCTACTGTCAACATAAATCACAAGTCTGCAAATGCAATGCTCACAGAGACTTTGACTGGATAGGATCCACAAGCCTATGGGCCCATGACTGAGCCAAACATCTGAGTAATGTTGCCTCAGAACAAAAAAAGTCTTATTCAAGAGATTGTAAGCTTTAGTCATCATTCTAGTCATTTTTAGCAAAATCAAACCATGTTCGAAAAGCAGGAAGGGTATGTGTAAACACGGATCTAAAGTGGAGAAACTCTTGATTTACCCATGGGAAGCAGGGACGTGTTTCATGCTTCGAGGCTAGGTCATCAGTCATTGTGCACAGTCACTGATCTTTTTGAATGGAGAGGATGTTTTGGCATGCAAGCAGGAGGGCCAGAGTTGTAGCTCATTATTCAGAACACCCAAGTTGCTTCTGAGAATATCCAATGAAATTTCAAAGAATTGTTGGTTATTTGTTGTATAATTGCATTGTGACCTTGAGAATATGCCTTCTGTGAAGAGTCTCAAAGATGACGGCCTACATTTTCTTAACTCTGGTTGTGACATAAAGACCTTAGGGGTCCCATAAATTATAACTGAGCATGACAGTGTTCCTTTTGATCCTTGCACACCTCCCAGATCTGAATTGAAAAGAAACTCTGGATGGGTAAGTAATGCAGCTGTGGAGAATGCCTCTATGATTTTTGGAGAACGTTTTCGAACTTGAGGTTAAGCAACTGCTTTCTTTTAAACCCCATAGAAACTTTTTTTTTTTTTTTTAGTCCCGTACAGTGTGCTTCTTAAAAACAATGAAAGAGAAAATCACTAATAAGCAAACCTGTTTATACTGTAAGTCCTCTGAGGAATTTCTTATTAGGCCGAAAAATATGCATAAAGTCCTGTTTAACATTGTTGCATGATCACTAACAGGGACTACCTGCTGTTATAATGCAAAGTGCTCCATCTGTCAGCTCGTGTGCTACACATTGCTCTTACACCAGGATCATCGTGATCCAGATGCGTTTTGACAGCCTCTGCCGGAGCGTACAGGTTATTCCTGTACGACGTGTGCAGGTCACAGTGCACTGCTGCTCTTGAGAAGGAAGCAACACAGCTCAGACTTAACCTATTATACAGACTGAATTATTTGAAATAAGAACTGAACTAAAGCCCCTGCAGAAATTCAATTAAGGAAGTCATAATTCAAGGGTAGCGCATTGTGCCATCTTTAGGGATTTGGGGGGCTTTGGAAATACAAAGTATTTAGGCTTTATTCAATTAGCTCTCGGAAATGCTTCTCCAAAGGTCAGACGGGGAAGTGAAACAAACAGTGCTCTGTTTATGTGCATTGAGAGGGCCCTCTGCTTCACCCCCTGACTTGCATTTAAAGCAAGTGGCATCAAAACGAACCACAGTGGTGCCAGTTTTCTTGTTTTGAAGCTGTGCCAGCTTTCGCTTTGTTCCCCCTCTGCCTGCTCATCTAAAAATTATTATGTACCTATAATGGTGCCAATAATAGAAACAGTGCAGCTGCTATATTCATCTAAACTTAGTGCTGCTGCAAAAGTGTGATTTATGTAGTTCTAGGTGATACTGGATCAGCTGGAACAGGCATGAAATTAACTCAACTGGTCAGAAAGATTAGCTGTTAATCTCTGTCGGGCACACTTAAATGAATGTTAATAAACACAGCTGGCCAGGCTGCTTGTCATGTCTGAGTTGCAGTCTGCTAAAATTCATTTTGGAACTATGACTGTCGGAAATTAAACTGGGCCTGTGGGAAGTTTCTCATAATTGCTTTTTAGAATGGGTACTGACAAGTAGGAAGAACTGTTCTGCCTGTAGAGGGAAAAAGTATTTTGTTTTTTTGTTCTGTGCAGTTTTGGTGAGCCTTGTGTACTGGCAAATAACCAAACGCTGGCCTTTTCAGGAGTAACTGTAAGTAGTTGTATTGTTTTGAGTTCAGCAGGGCTTTTGATGTTGAGTGAAAAAAGTGTTTTATGGTTTCTAGTTGGTTTGCCCTTGCATTGCATCTTATCATATCAGTTTTCAGAGACTGTCAAGCTGTTTAAGAACCATACTGTACTAACAACAATACACCATAAAGTACCTATAGCTCCTGCTCCTTAACTTGATATGGGGGTTGTAAAATGACCCTTGACCCTAAGGACACCAGGACCCATCTTTATTCCTTAAATTCCTTTATGATCTTCTTTTAGTGGATAGGACACTGCACAAGTAGATAAGACATAAAAAAAAAACTATGATACAAATCGACAATTTGTCTTTTTGTACTGATATAGTGTAAACAGCGTAGTCAGAAAACAAACCTAAAACCTTGTTTTTCTACCTGCTCATGACCCCTTTTCACTGTTTTGATCTCCATGCCATTCCCATGCACATAACTTCTTTCTAAAGCTCCACCTCTCTTCATCACAGTGTTCATCCCTCAGGTGAACGGAAACTTTGATTTTAAAATTCTAAATTATAATCCTGAAAGGCTGATCTTACAAGCCGATTTTAGAAACCCATATTATGTGCCTGCCACAAAACTCTTTTTTATGAAAGAAGGGTGGCTGTAAAAGTTAGCCTGTTAAAGTGTGTGATTAATTGAATATTGTTAAGGTCATTATTTTTTATTTTTTATTTTAAGCATGTGCATAGAGATATTTTCAAGGATACTTTATTAGAAAACAAACCCAGATGGGACATTAAGCAAACTGATGTGAACAACATCAGTCAAGGACTGAAAGTTTACATGTAAGATTATGTCCATAAAGTGTTAAAAATTTCAGCAGAATTTCTGTATTATGCTGTTCTTGTAGCTTGGATGTATTTTGAAGAAAATAACATCTGTTACATGTTACAGATGTCTGTCTGTGTTATTAAAAAGATAAGCATATATTTCAGAAAAAGTGTCATTCACACATGCACATACATTTTTTAAAGCCATAAAATTTTAAATATCATAAAGTTTACTTTCACTAAAAAATCAATATCAAGGTTTACCTCCCCAAATAAAGTTTAAGTATGAATAATACATACAGAGAGAGAGAAAGAGAGAGAGTCATTAAAGTTAAACTTTATGAAAATATAAAGTTTTCAACCCCAAATAAACACCATGTGTGTTTAAAATTAGATTTTACATAGATTTGTCTGTTTATTATCAAAGACAGCCTTGTTTTTTTTTTTTCAGTCGAACACTATCAGGGATCTCACCTCACCTGGCTGAAGACTATATTTAAAGTTTGAAACTGTGAAGTTTGTTGAGCGTTATGAGAATGGTATGAGGTATCATCAAAGTAAAACAGAGTTTCCGAACGCCGATCTGACTATCAAGGTCTCGCTCTTGAGGTCTACAAAAGGTAAGAACTGCAGATGGCATAACAGAAACTGATGCAACCTGGTGCAAGTCTGGCAAACAAAACCATTGTTCTCTATTCAAATAATAAATAACTTAATGCTTGTCATCCTTTTTCTGGGTTAAGCTGGGGAAGCTTTTGTTTCAAAACATGAGGGGTTGGGGATCTTTGTACAATGACTAATGTATCAGAGAAAGCAGCATATGAAGTCAGGCTTCTTAAAAAAATTATTCCCCTTGATCTAGCCAGAAAAAGTCTTATTGTTCTGTACTTTGTTCTGAGAGCACCAGAGAACTGCTGTGTATCTCACACACACACACACTCACACACATGAAAGCAGTCTATTTTTAAAAGCAGTTATTTTTCTGTTTGCAAAGATGTGGGACAGTATATCCACCTCTGTCTCTGCTTTCGCTCCAGAGGAACTAATTATGTTCCTTCCTTTGCATAATTCAAAACAGTTTATGGTAATGGCTGTGGAAGTGATTGCCTCCTGTTTTTTTTTTTTTCTGGGCCAAACAGACACTTTTTTTGTGCGAACAACACAGCATTTATTCTGATACACCTAATTATGTCGACTATCTTCAGTGGACCCCAATATCTCTTTTCTCACAGACTTGAGCCCTGTGTCAGCAAAATACACTTTAGGATGCTTACTTGATGCTTTACGTCACAGAGCCCAGCTCACACATTCTAATTTCTCTAATATATATATATCATGGCGGGAAGAGATCAGCGTGGCCCTGGAAACCAACAACTCACACCTGGAACGGATCATCTTGGCTCAATCGGTCACGGCCGGATGAGTATTTAAGATGGACCAAAACACCGCTAAGATGAGCAATGACTACACTGCAGATGAGACTTTACTTACCCGCTCTCTTTACCTACCTTTACAGAGTCGCTGTGACCGAGGAAGCCCGAGATTGCACCCACTTGCAACCCACCAGCACCTAAAGGAAAGAAGAGGAGAGAAAGAGGGATCAGCACACAGAGCACAGCACTTTCACTTTTCACTGTTTACATTTCTGCTCACCTTTGTTCTCAATAAATCCACCCCCTAGGGTTTGTTCTTCACTGCACTCTCTTGTCTTGTCGTGTTCTCTTGCGCCAGTGGCGACACTGGTGGAGAATGCAGGCAATTACACTGACCTGAGACACTGAGAGACAGAGAATTCAACAGCTTCACCCAGCACCCCCACTGTGTTTCTCACCGCCGTTTTTTTTCTATTACAAACGTGCGCTCCTCCCTGAAAAAGAAATGGAGGAATTATTAAAACAGCTCACCGAAGTCAGCGTGAGCCAGTGCTCTGCCAGCCTCATCAGATCAGCTGCCTGGGCTCGGGCTGGCAACCGTGCTTTAAATTTCAGCAGTGGTGGGAGAAATACTCGACCTGGAAAGAATGAAAATGTAATGAAAAGTACGCTCTCTGAACTTCACCCATTAACAACGGTGCCAGCACCGAAAACCCAGGCGTCTTGTGGCCATCCCTTCGTCTCCGTGGTGGTTTCAAACCACGTGGTGGTTGTTGATAGAATACTTTGTGCACCGCCCAAAACCATGCGGCAAGCGGCTGGAATGCGGGGTCCAAAGACTTTGGAGGAGATCATCGAAGCCATTGAGCTGGCGGATGCGGCTTACCACCGGGAGCTGGGAGAGAGCGCCGCTGTTTCCCCAGAGGGTGGTCAAGGAGCAACGCATGCCGGAGGGGGCCCCTCAACAGATCACTGGAGGGGGAGCCTTTGGAAAGGCCCAGAAGGACGACGACCGGCTTAAACACTGTTGGGGACAAGTCCGGTGGATTGATGACCAGGAGTTCCACCCAGGCCCTCGCCCTCTCCCACATTTCATTGTCCGTAATGGCCTGCTGTACTGTGTGGCCCAGCGACGGGGGGAGGAAAAACATCTTCTTGCCGTGCCAAAGTCCCAGACGGAGACGGTGGTGGAACTGGCCACTCTCACCCCATGGCCGGGCATCTGGGCATCCAAAACATGCTAAACCGGATTCGAGACCGCTTCCACTGGCCCGGCATGGAAGGCTACCTCCAAGGCCATAGCCAAAGAACTGTTCCTGTTGGCCAGCCGTATGGGAATCCCAGCTGAGATACTGACCGACCAGGGAACCCCCTTTATGTCCCAGCTAATGGCTGACCTCTGTTGGCTGCGGAAGGTCCAAGAGCTCCGCACCTCGGCGTACCACCCCCAGACGGATGGACTCATTGAACACTTCAACCAGACGCTTAAACGGAATAAGAGAGATGCCGCAAGCGTCAACAGGATTCACCCCATTCAAGCTGCTGTTCGGCTGCCAGCCCTAGGGCTTACTCGACGTGGCCAAAGAAGTGTGAAAACAACCATTGTCAGTCACGAGATCCTCACACCACCTGGAATCATCATCCGGCAGCGGCACTTAACCCTGATCATAAGCTTGAAACAGATATTTCCTAAAAAATGATCTCTCAAATCTGATTGGTTGATTGGAATGTTGTTCCAGAATCAATAAGAATGTTGTTCCAGGAACATATTATGCTCTATATATATATATATATATATATATATATGTTTTTTTTCCTGCTGTTTTATTCGTCCGTTAAACATACAATAGCATATTTTGAAGAATGCTGGTGGTCATAAAGGTCCCTATCGACATCCATGGCATTTATTCCCTATACTATGAAAGTCAATGGTGAGTAATGACAAAATTTTCATTTTGAAAAAAACACACAAATACTATTTTTTTTACATTTTCAAAAATATATATATATTTTTAAAAACATGTTTTACTCAAAATGCACTGTACAGTATTGCACTAATGCATATCAATACATTTCTGTTTCAGAATGCTGAGTGGCCACAAACCTTATGTGTCTTTAAGCAACAGTGGTGCATGAAGGTTTGTTTGGGGACAACTGATAATGTTCATTAATGACCCAGTGGGTTCTTTGCCTTCAGGCATGAGCAGATCTACAGCCTGCTCTAACCCCTAATCAGAGTGCTTGCCTCAAAATATTAGTATCCTTTGACACAACCACCATTGCTTTCTCGACTCAAAGAACATATTCTCTTTGGTATACAAACAAACTCTCAAAACATGTTGCATCAGTACATCAAAACACCCGTGGATGTAGTTAGTTACATTTGGAGCTTGTTGACTTGATTAAATCTGGGCTTTTTAATTTTAAGGTTTTTGTGGTCCCTCTTAGTCTTATTTTTTAGCCACGTGGTGTAGTTATGACATCTATTGGTAGGGGCTAAAAGCTAACTAGTCAAACCTTGACCTCTTTTCTGGGGTAGGGTTGGATGTACACTCCACAGGATATTCAGGATAAAGGAATACACTTCACTCATAGATTTGCACTGCTACTGTTCTTTCTTGACACTTCTCTATATCTTCGTCTTTTGATCAAGGTCTACTTTGAACAGCAGAGAAATATGTAAGGCTGGAGTCTCTGGGGTCCAAGAAGTTTCAGAGGAATCCAGCGCCACTCAATAAAAGAATAAACCAATGCCTGGGTTTATATTCCACTGGGCAGGATTGCGTGAGAGCTCCATTTAATAGTCCTTCTCATGCTTTTCCCATCTCTCTCCACTCCTCTATGAGACAAGGGTCACCTTAAGTTTCTTAAGAATGTAATCAATATATAATGTTCAGTGTGAATACTAAATCATGTTTGGTATCATTTAAATAATCTCAGTGTGACTTTACATAAAACCCTATCCTACTTCTGCAGAGTCACTTTTTTTGGACTTTGTTAACTAGGTAGCTCATGTAAAAATGTTTGTGGCGTGAAATATTTATGATAAATTATACACAAGAAAAGGCATGTTTATGACAGTTAAGGTTTTGCTTTGATTTGTATGGTTTTATTTTAAATCTAATCTATCAATCTATCTATCAACATCAATTTCTATATCTGACAGCACTAGATTTTTGTCGTTTATGTCTAGTCCCACAATCTTCTGGAATGTTTCTTATTCCAAAATATTACAGAAACTTTCCTGACCTAATTATTGACAAAATAATAGTACTATAATAATTAGCACCACAGAATTACAGAACAAACATCTTTTTGATCAAAGTGCTGTGGTAATGTTAAATCGTAATATTGCCTAATATTGTAGCAGTGACAAATGTATTTCATTAAACATCTGTTCTATTGAGCAGAAAGAAAGATAATGTTATAACAAAGTTTTTAGGACAAGTAGAAAAAGTATTCTATGTAATTTGTGTGAGGAAATAGTGTCATTTTTCTATCATGTTTATTTTATGCTTTTTATTTTTCTCTATAAATGTAACAGACATGTACACAAAGAACACAAACATGGCCTACTTTACTGGGTTCAGTCTTTGGGTCACTGATTCTTACAAATGCACCTTGTTATGTAGAAGCACAGCTGTTATAAACAACACTCTTAGAGAGATGAGCCAGAGAGCAATTGTCTCAATTATAAGAACTGGCATATGTCCTATTATCTGGATGTATTATACAGCATAACAGAAAACAAAGCCCTGTTTGTTCAAGTATATCAATCAACCTGACACTGAAAAATTGGCTTAACCAGCCACTTGCATTTTGGGTAGGATATTTTTTTGTCCCTATTTTTATGCTCTGGAAATTGCACACTTCACCTTTAATTAGGCACTTGATCTTTGTGCGAGTTTATTATAAAACTCAGACTGCAGCATATAAACATGTTGCAGTGTAAGTTCACTTTTTCCGAGAGGCACAATTCTCAGATATATTTATGACATAAATCGTTCCAGACAACAATCACAAACTCTGGATGCGATGCCTTTTTTATTCATAAAGTAACAATTCATTAACAATAGTGCCTTTAAACTTTAAAACCAGTCTGGTCCTTTGGAACACAGATTTGGTCTAAATTGTGAATCACTTCACCACCAATGATGAATAATACAGTGCTTTCCACTAATATTGGCACCCTTGATAAATCTGAGCAAAGGTGGATGTGAAAATAAATCTGCATTGATTATCCTTTTGATCTTTCATTAAAAAAAAAATCACAAAATTCTAACCTAAAATACCATTGAATTAAAACAATTGAAATGGGGTGAAAACCTCATTGTGAAAAATGCTTCTCCCCAATACTTGTTGGCCACAATTATTGGAACCCCTAGAATTTTTTTATGAGTAAAATATCTCTGAAGTGTAATTCCATTCGTATTCACAATTTTGAGCACTCCAGGGTGATTATGAACATGAAAATATCCAGCCATGGCTTCATTTTTCACAGAAATATATACTGTACAGGAGGGAAAACAAATCCCAAAATCCCTTAATCATCAACACAATGAGAAAAATTTAAGAAAAATTCTGCTCCCTCATCCAAAAACAATCTCCAGCATGTTCAAGTTCCAAAACAAACATCAAAATAAACACAAGAATTAGTCACTGAGCACAAAAGGAAGCTTTTGCCATGTCTGTCCCAGTCCTCTGACCTGAACCCTGAGTGAGGTGAACTAAAGAGGAGAAGCAACATATAGCTGGTAATCTAAAGGGTCTGGAGTGATTCTGGATGAAGTAATGCTCTCTTTTCTTATCAGGTGTTCTCCAAACTCTTCAGGCATTACAAGAGAAAACTCAGAGCTGTTATCGTGAGAAAAGGACATAGCATTAATTGGGTGCCAATAATTATGCCCAACATGTATTGGAGAAAAACATTTATTTCATCATGAGTTGTTCTCCCCATTTTCACTTGTTTTAAATCAATGGTAGGTTAGATAAACAATGCACATTTATTTTCACAGCCACCTTTGCTCTGATTTACCAAGAATGCCAATATTAGCGCAGGGCACTGTAAATGACATTCTACCAAGTTTAGTATAATCAAAATTTTGCAAAGCCAATTTGAGTCTATTTCCTCCTATGAAGCAGAGGACCCTGCACCAACAGTTTTAATTAGACAAGCAATGAACCATCAAGAGAGGCCTTCACACCCAAGGCCCTATGGGAGTGTACTGTGAGGACAGAGAATTCAAGCTAAAGTAACCTTAAATACCTTCCAACTTTATGAACCCAGAAATTCACCAACCACTATAAAACACAGCCACTGAAAATATATCAACCACTCAAACATAGAGGTCTGCTGAGTGTACTTTAAAGGTTTAAACATTCTCAAAGGTACTTTAATTTAATGCCTTTGATGATCCTGCACTGATTAGACCATGTGTTTAATGGCTGTGCTTTCTGATTGCACATGCTGCGATGCTAAACTGCAGGTGTGTTCAATTGCCATTGACAGATTTGGCAAATTTTTCATTGTAAAACAATCGCTCAGTAGCGTAAAAATAAACCCAAGTGTAGATGTTTGATTAAGTGGGTGCACCCAAAATTGTGTTTCAAAATACTTTGCTGCCATAAAAATGCCAGAAATAATAAAAAACCTAGCATCTTTTAGGAACTTGAAGTTTGATTTACATACCATCCTCTCCCCCAAAAAGCAAATTTGCCCAATTTTCAATAGATTGAGTGGATGAATAATTCAAGAGTCCACACTTTTGGGACAAAAAAATGCATTTGCATAAACTCAATATGAAGTATTAGGATCCACATTCTGTCTTCATTCCCAAGTCGAAAAACAGCAGACGGAACAAGTCAGAAACTGATCTAAACAATCTTTGCGCCAGTGGCTCAGCGTGATGACCCGATACATCTTTGTTCACCTTGGGATATGCTTTAATGATTTGCCTACAGTGACCCTTCAAAGGCTGGAGCATCAGTGGTCAAACAAGGTCTTCAAGGCATTCTCTGTTCCCTTGAGACAGAAGACGAAGGGTATGTTTGACCTCTGCTTCGTTAAAAAGATCCCCCCATGTTTTGGTTTGGGTTCTGGTGGGACACAATTTCTACAGCTGTCATTATGAGCCAATTTCTTAATTGTACCCAACAGCAAAGGCCGTGATGGCTATAGGAACCTACTAACCTTAGGGCTTTTGGTTTTGGTCTGCTTCCCTGAAATTGGGTCCACTCCTTATCTTTATTGTAGCCCAATGTTACAGAATACTCAACTAATTCTAAACTCGGCATTGGAGTTCCTTCAATGAAACGACCTCATTTTAATACCAAATTTTTGTGTTTCATCCACGCATTTGATTGCCCTCAAAGGCATTTTTTTATGAAAAGGATTAAATGATCCGGTAAAGTCTTGTTTGCCACGAGTAGAATGGTCATTAGTCAAGTTTATTAACTTCACTCTATGCCTGAGTGGTTCCTCCTACATGATGGCGGTGATTTCAGAGAACCGCACTCCCTCACCTCATCAGCTTTCGCCGGGGGCCACCATTAGCACCCTCACATCAACAAAAGACCCTTGCGGTCCGTGAGTGTTCAGTCACGAGTTTGGCAGGGATGCACCTGCTGATGTACATCCTGTGACGGAGGCTTTACTTGTTGAATCTTGTCTTGAAGGCTGACCCTGAGTTTACTGCCTCAGCCACTCACAAACTTGCCATGTCAGCTCAAGTTACCGTGCCTGTGTCTTCAATCCCCCAGACTCAGCACCACAGTACAGGCTTGCCTCAAAAACCAGCCCTGGAGCCTCCATTCACCTTAACCTAAACTTTGGCTGAACACACTGGTTTGTAGCACTGTTTTAAAGTTTACTACACTTTTCTCTTGTGATTTTCCTATGCCGAATAATGAACCGGAAGCCTTGCACATGCACAGAAAACAGCTCACTTCTGCACTGTGTTTGATGATTCCATTATTTTAAATATGCCTGCATATGCAATTGCTTGTTTTTGCTTCTTCTTCATAATATTTTAAGATGTTTAATTCTCTTTCAGAAGATGTGCAATGGTGCATTTTCTCTATAACAGTGAAAACAGAGCCAGAAAATCATGTCAAAAGCAAGTAAGGGAGTCTTGAAATTCTGCTGGTACTTTTTTCTTGTCAGCCAGTCTTGTGTAATTAGTTCCATGTACATTTACCAGCACAATTATACCAAAAAAAATTCTTCTGGATCAGCTTTTTCATCTACCTTACAGAACGAAACACAAGCACTTCCTTTCCCTTCTAGTCACAGTAAAAGCAGGAAACATCATGTGTTTCCTAGGATGAATCTGTGAAGTGTTCTCTGGGTCGATTAGCTTGTTTATAGACGGGTGGTCAAATTTTTAGCTAATGAGTCTCCTGCACTGGCAGGCTAAACAAAAACACAATCATCCCAGGCTCTTTGAAAATACGTGCCTAAAGTATGTGCAACATTTCTGAACAATCAAATTACGCTGATTCTGGCATTTTTTACAGCACTTTCAAAGATGTCCAGTGAGTAGCAGTAAGTGCTCATTCAGTTTTATCCAAAACAGTCGAATGTGAATCTGACAGTGTTTCCAGTGAGTGCTGCTAAAGGGTAAAAATACCATACCATACACTAAACCCAACCCAGTCTCACGGCAGTTTGTGATTTAGTCACATAATTTAATTTAATCTATTTATTCGTGGGACACGTTTATTTCGTCATCATCCTCACCTTAGGAAATTGGTGCTGACTCTAAAATCAGATTTAATTCAGTTTCAATAAATCTAACAGGCAGTCTGTGGTCTCATTAATCTATTATTTGTTCCACATCAAATAGTTTTGGCTGAAGGCACAATCTCATCACATTATATTGTATGCATCTTTAATGCTGTATATCAAAATGCTGCCTCTTTACTTTTGAAAGAATTGCCTAGCAACTTTTATCATGGCTGTTGTTATTATTATTCAGTAAATAGTATCTTATATAAATATTAATAGTGCCATTTAGTATTGGGAAATGTGTGTGTTCATGCTGGTGCTGATTTTAGTTGCATTATTAGTTACAATATACCTGTCAGGATCAGCTGGTTGTGCCAGCCCAGGCCTACGGTGGCCGAGAGAGCTCAACGCGCTGCAATTTAAAAATAACGCATGCAAACAGAAAAAAACGGCTGCAACTTAA
>JAUMHP010000016.1:568669-587235 GCA_032361065.1 Enteromius trimaculatus
ACTGTAATAATCACACGTCCTAGCACACGCACACCACGGTTACACACTCACACAAAAACGTGTTGTCAGCGCTGCCCTGACGATTTGATCAGTTAGTGACCTCATCACCACCTCGGGTGTGCATTATTTTTCTAATAATTCAACGGCCCGTCGTCAACTATTCCTTTGAGATATATATATATATATATATATATATCACATTAGCGAATACCGGCATGTGCCTAAAAAACAGAAAGAAAAAAAGAATGTAATATTAAGGGTGTGTTCACTTATTTAATGTGTTCTAAACCAAAAATGATCAGAAAATGATGCCATCGGTGCTGGTCGGTTAAGCTTTTGCATTTTATCTTTACATACTTTTTTTCGACTAGTTTACATCTATTTGGTTTGTGTTGTGTTCATAATTAATTCAAACCACAGCAGAGTTTGTTTGGAAGTGGACTGAGAGCCATCTTTTCAGCAGTGTCGGTCCGCTTGTTCGGTGCACAGCAGGGTTTGGATGGCACTGTTCACACTCACTGAAACAGAGCAGTCGTACTAGAGTTAGTTTCAATTTAACAAGTGTGAACACACCCTAATATTGTGTTAGGTGAAGTGTTAATCAGCTTTTTTTCTCTCAACATTAATAATTCTTGTCATTTTTGATTCCATGTGCAGATTTTTAATACTGTTTCTTTTTGTCTTGACTCAGCTGAAGACATGCACTGGAATGAGTCCCGCTCCCGTAGTTCCAGAGACTCAAAGCTGAGACCCCAAGAAGACACATTGCAGGTCCGCCTTCTATCATCATCTAATCCTTTATTTTGATTATTAGTGACTGTGATCATAACAGATACATTAGAGTGGCCAACAACAGCTTGGCATGCATGCAAGATCAAAAAAACGCTTGCGTTGTCTTGTAATATGCATTCATGTTCACCTTATTTGCTCGACAACTCCCAAATGATTCATTCAACGATTGATTTTATCAAACCCTTATTTTGTGACTCTAATCTGTGGTGATTGGTCGATTTCATTTCCGTTTCATAAAACGGGGAAACGGCTGTTTTTACCGCTCCAAAAGTGGCACCTAGTGGCAAAGAATGAATTTGCATTTTTTTTCAGACCAATGGGAAAATTTCCTGATGGTTTTCCCAGGTCTGCGCATTCAAGTGGGCGGGCTTTCTGCTAATGTTTAATGTTGACGTCAATATGAAACGGCTTGGGATTTTGTTTATAGGCGACTCTTTCTTTTGGGAAGCAATAGTTTATACACGGCGCACTTCCAGATTTAAAACATTGTAGGATGTTTTTATTCACTTAGAGCTGTTTCACACTGCATGAAAATCTATAATAGAGGCACTTTAATACAGTATTTACAATATGCACAATATTTAAAGTTAAACTTACTCTTCTTGTAAAATGGTATCTATTAACAAAGTAGTTTAAACGGTAGTTTTAGTTGTAATTGACAATTTATTTATCAACGCCAAATTTGTATAAATTTTTTAAAACAATTTAATAAATAACATTTATTTTACCAATACCACTCAAATGTTTTAAGCAATTTAAGAATCGCCTACTTTAGTTTATAAGGTTATAAATATTATTGCGGATTCAGATTGAAGCCTACATGCCATGAAACGGGTCTCATTTTTATTGATTGGATTTTTTTAATGGTTATAAATATGCAAATAATACAGTAAATATGGAATAATTAAATCAGTATTAAAATGAACGAAAACACAACAGTAATTGCTT
This sequence comes from Enteromius trimaculatus, assembly GCA_032361065.1. Taxonomy (NCBI): domain Eukaryota; kingdom Metazoa; phylum Chordata; class Actinopteri; order Cypriniformes; family Cyprinidae; genus Enteromius; species Enteromius trimaculatus. Next base: position 570,410 of record JAUMHP010000016.1, read on the forward strand.
GAAATTATTAAACAATTTTGTGCATTTGTTTTTATCAGATCCGCATCGACAGCAATAACGAGAGGAGTGTCCACACCAGCCGAGGCTCCCAGGCTCTGGCAGGAGACAGCGGAGGGAACCGACAGAGACCCATCAAGGACCGAGGGATGAAGAAAGACAAGCAGGACGGCCCGGACAGCCAAGCCGTTGTGAACGGCGTTTCGTAGAGAATAACGTGCCCCCTTTCCCCCGTTCTCTCACTCAGCTCCACCAATCCAGATGCTTCTTCATTAGAGACACATTAGGCCAAAGAGAACCAGGTCAGTAGGGCTGTCGCAAGACGTGACATAAAGCACACTTTGTAATTGTTAGTTGGGGTAAAAGACGAGGTCTCTTGGTGAATGGTGTGTTGAATTCGGTAGTCTTCGTGGATTAGAGAGACCGGTCTCTACATCACAACTGAAGCTACAGGTTTTCTAATTGACTTTCTAAACAACTACCTATGAAACATAAAGAAGCTGTGGATTAAATGTCTCTCAAAATTGAATGTTTTCCAAGCAATTGGTTTTTAAAGGTTGTTTTTTTTTTTGGTTTTCCACAATGTCCAAACAAAAGGGAAAGAAACACAGTGGAGGATGAACTCAAGCGCTCGGGGCCCAAGTTTATGCCACATCTCACGGCATACGTTGTTTTTTTTACACGCTTTGGTGTCCATGATTACTCGAGCCCATTCTGATGTGAGATCTTAGCCACATCATTAGCAAAAAAAAAAAAAAAAACGAAAAAAAAATATATAAATAAAAATGGCAAATGAAAAAACAAAATAAAAAGCTCCTGTCTGGATCTGTGCCTTTAACTAGTGTGGATAGTATCATAATTTGGATGTTTAAATCAGGGAAGACGACGTGAACAACCTGTCTGAGCAACATCTCAGCCGACGACTAAAAAAAAAAATGTTTTTTGTTTTATTTTTTATTTGCTGCATGTATTTCACCAACATTTTTGTATGTCGGGATTCTATCAAGTCGGCCGGATTCTGATATTTTGCCATAACTCAATTGTGTGTAGTGAAGGTACTAACCTACCTAAACTAGTCAACTGTGGAAGTCATAAATTGTCAGACCACCCAGAGACGAATATCAATGCTAATTCGGTGACGTCGACATCACACAGTTCATTTAGCATATCTTTGCATTATAGGACATTTTTTTGTTGTTGTTTTTGTTTTTTTAAATAGAGGTAGCAGAGCAGTTTTCTTAAAAAAAAAAAAAATAAAATCATGTCTGTCGTTGTACTCCCACACAAGTCAAACTTGCTGGGCCTTTTTATTTTCGTCTTCACAAACAGGGTGGAAATGCTCGTTTGGGTTTCCGTTCATGCTGGCCACAGTAAACTGCCATCTCTCCTGCTGTATTTCTCAGCATCAGGTGTGAAGCACTTATATCAGATCTCTGTAACATTGTCCGTGTCCTAACAATGGCTCTGAAAATGTTGAACTGTGGGGTTGCATACTGTATATTACATCATCCGTTAAGAGATTGTTGCTGTTCTTTTTAGATTGAACTTTAAATGTGCACTTATGTTTGTGTTACTCTGCAAGTACTTTATAATCTATAAACCTATAATAAACTAGAATGTGATTAAGACTTCCTCGGCAGGTGAATCACATGTATGCTGTCAACATAACTAAACTGAAGTTTAGATATCTTCGCTAATTTTGAGTCTACTGTACTTTTGCAGCTGAATTGGCTCGGAGAGGGACGAGAAGGGGGGATTTAGGCGATGTTAACTTTGATATGAAAACCGTCTGTCTTATCCAACTAGTGCTTGTGCATTAAAATTTAGTTTACATTTTGAGAAGACGCGATGCTGTTCTGAACCCACAATTCTTTCCAAACCTACTGTGAAGATAACCATGGTAGTTGTTTTTTTTTTTTTCCTGCTTTTCCTTTGACTGTACAGCAAGAAAACCGTTCTTTGCTCTTTTCTCCTCTACGTTTCTAGTTCTCTTTGCGCTCCTGTACTCTCTCGCTAGTCACCTTGGCGAATAACCAGCTCTACCTGTTAAGCTTATACACACCAGTTTGGAAGTGATTTGCCTGTGAAAACGAAACGGAAGCTGAAAAGAAACCTGTGACTGGCGGAGGATTTGCTGAAAGACAAACCACTCTTTCGACGGAGGCGGCCCCGGATGCCCCTCTCGTGTGGCTCTCAAAAAAAAAAAAAAGAACGAAAAATTAGCCTTTACTTCAAAATAAGGTGTTAAATGGTTTACTCGCAGTATTTTTAAAAAAAACAGAAAAACCTGCACGTCCACGGGCAGTAAAACCGGCAAGATGGCGCAGTTCGCTGCAGTCTGTTCGAGAATAAAATTAAAATAAAAAAATAAAAAATCCCGTTTCGAATCTTTGAAAGTGTTGCCAAACAGACTGTTTTCTAGTTATTTATTTTTTGGAATGTACATTAAAATGACAAATTGTAAAACCATCTCTTGCACACATCGTAGGCTATCGTGATTGAAAAAGAGCTGAAGAAAAAGAAAAAGGAAAAAAAAAAACTAAACATGAAATACTGTAGATACTGAACTGAGGTAGACTGACCTTGTATGTTACTGCACTTTGGGTAATAATTTCTTTGTACATAATAATAGCAGAACAGACTGGGTTTTATGTTGACATTGTTTGGTTATAGTGCAATATATTTTGTATGCAAGCAGTTTCAATAAATAAAGGTTGATCTTCCTCTGCAATCTGAAGTGTTTTTATTCCTCGCGGGGAACTGGATGTTTTACATTCCATATGTGGCGATAAATCTGCCCGTCATTAAACCCGACAGCAGCAGATTCCTCTCCTCCGCTGGGGGTCGCTGTGGCACAGGCTAAACCCTGCTTGCAGCGCAGTACTGCAGCGTTATACCGGGGTGAATGCAGGTGAGTTGGGACACTTTTTGACATTGAGATGTTTCACCTGAATTCACCTTGTTTAACAGCTGCTTATTCTTCCAGTCTTTGTCTTTGTTATAGCAGTTAATCTTCATTTCATGAGGAAAAGCAAGTAAGATTTACTTTATGAAAAAAAAAAAAAAAGAAGATTCAAGCTGGTTAACTGTGCATTTTAAAGTACCTTACAAGTGCTTGTTTTGTAGTGTTCAAGCTCAAGGCTGCATACATTTGATAAAAAAAAAAAGTGTATTTTTGTCTAAGTATTTTCTGTTTGAATGTAAAATGTAAAAAAAAAAAAAAAAAAATGTTATGCTGATTTGCTCCATGAGAAGCATTTATTAATGTTTTATTAAATTTAATGTGTATATTTATAATCTCCTGGATCATGATTTCCGTTAATTTATATATATATATATATAAAATAAATAAATAAATGAATACATCTGGGATGGATGATTCTCAGATAATGATAAATAGAACAAAGAACACAGTTTCATTTTGTTGCATTTGTTTTATTGTAATATTGTATATAATACTGTCAACTTTGACTCTAATGCAAAAAATAAGAATAATAAGATGACGTATTTGCACTTGATACACAAAAAAGGTAAAATTTCATTTCCTGATTGGAAAAAAATCAATTGAAGAATGAGCTGGACATACAGTAGTACAGTGTGTTTGTTTGTTTTTTAACATCAGTAATACTAAAATTGCTTGGTTTTGTTCATCTTGAGGTGAACATGGAAAACTAATAGTAATAGTCAGTAAGCTGCATAATTACAAATAAGCATGAGCAATAGTAATGATGATACCTGCTTTATTACGAGGCTTCATATACCAGGTTTTTTAAATCAAAACCTTCATGTTTTTACTTCCATTACCACACTGGTGGAAGTGCATGGGGTTTGTCAGTATGTAACTGAATCTCTAAAATGGATCTGCATTGGCTATGTAAATGTCTTACTGTTTCCTCTGCCTTCTCTGACAATCTTCTGCTAGACAGAGTGCAATTGGAGAAGAAAAAAAAAAAAATAACAGTTTTGGTCTTGCATCACTGGATTTCCACAGGAGCTGACAGAAATGTTAGCCACTCTGCCTTTTTGCAGGAGGAGAGGGCCAATTACCTCCGACCCCAAACAAAGACTGCTGGAGCCCTTACCCTGAAGTCCTCACCATCATCCACCTATGGATCCACCAGACTGACCTAGTTTCCTCTTCACTAACAACCACAAGAGCAGCACGGTGACCTGAGATGCTGCATCTTCTCTCTCGCTCTCATTGGCAGGTTGTCTAGTTCATTTACAGCAACACTCAAAAACCTGTTCCCCCGGTTCCCCCTCTTTCTTCCCCTCTCTCTCTCTCTCTCTCTCTCTCTCTCTCTCTCTGTGCGGTCATTAATAAATGCATGGGAAATTAATGACAACACTTAAAATTATGCCTGCAGTACTATTTAATTAGTATATAATGACAGAAGCTGTACATCTATCACAGCTCTGTCTCAGTCAAGTGCTTTAATTTTAAAGTAAAAATGTAATGCATTAATCTAACAGTGATGAGAGTGAAATATTCAACAGAAGTGTCTTTTTTTTAATAACAGTGGCATGGTGCTATATGTTATATATGCATCTTTTGTTCAATGTTGTATGTAGGAGAATGTGTATATGTAAAATGCACACACACACACACACAATGTAAATAAAAATTATGACTCTACACTTTTCTTTTAAGGAAAATGTTACTTTGTTAGAACCATTATATCCAAATTGTGGTTAAAAGCTGTATAGAAATGTGTGTGTATATATATATATTATTGGACATGAAGTTAACCATTACTAAATAAATATTCTGTTCTGTTCTCTGTGTGGTTTTATGGGTCAGCCAGACATGATTTGTACAGCGTGTAAAGAACAGCATGTTTTAGTGCAGCTCTAACAAAAAGATGCACACAGTAACGAGCAGCAAGCACTTTGTCTGTTGGACGGTGATTCTGAAGCCGCTCTCTCTCTGTCGGGGTTCCCTCATGACTCATTTCTGTGTTGCCCCTGGCTTGTGAGAGTGGTGTCGGATCTGTGTGTGTGTGTGTGTGTGTGCTGGAGCGGGTTCAGGGGCCACACACTGAGCTGCTGTCAAAGCACACTCCAGCACCATCAGTCTGGGTTTAACGTCACAGACGTAATATCTGTTCTCTAAAATGCTCTTTATACGACAGCGACACAAGAACGCTAGAAGGCTGCTTGTCAAGATTCTGTATTGATGCCTTTATTGTGACTGATTCAGTTGTTCTGGAGCAATCACAGATGCTAAACTCATAATTTGTCATACTTGTGCATTTTATTGTGCCTTTAAAAGTTTTTTTTTTTTCTGAAGTTCAAACCGTAATCAATGCAGTGAAAGCAAGAACTGCATTTAATATAAACGTTTTTTGTATAAATGTGTCTGCCAAATAAATCTATTATTAATGTGCAATCGAAATGTCTTTCAAACACAATAAAATTCACATTGGTCCTGTATTACATTCATTCAGAACCTCTTTCACTTACATTAGGTTATTTGCATGATGATGGTTTTCTGACATTGGTTTATGGTGTTTTATTGTGATTGTTGTCATTTTATTTATTTATTTACTCATTCATTTATTAATTCATTCAGTATTTACTTAATTATTAGCTTTCCATTAAATCTGTGAAACGCAGTTTTGAAGCACTTCATGTTGTTAATAACAATTTATTCTGTATTTTTGTTAATTATACTATTTATCTATGCAAGTTAGGACAAAGTCATGTAAAAGTAATCAACAAATAGTGTGCACTACAGATCACCTAAACGTACTGCAATGGATTACAATCAGTAACAGACCACAGTTTGCAGTTAATCTACCAGCGCTTTGTACAAGGACAAATCAATTTGTCAAAAATCTTTTAATACTCAGTGCCAACTTTTTAAGAAGTTGTATAGACTTTATGGGGCAGTTTCCCGAACAGGGTTTAAGACTAGTCCTAGATTAAAATAAATGTTAAGAGCTGTCTAAACTGGAAAAAGCTTGCGCTGAAATATCTTAAAATACATTGTTGTCGTTGTTTGGTCTTAAAATGCTCACAGATAATGCATTTTTGTAAGACATGTTTCTAAAAATGTTTCAATGTCCTAAATTAGCAAAGGTATAGTCCTGATTAATCTAATCCCTATCCGGGAAACCGGCCCTATATGTTTTCTCTAAAACGCTTAATGCCATATAAGCATACATAGTTAGCATAATAGTTTAATACTTGGCAATCAAAAAAGCCACACTGTTTGAACACTAGTCTGAATTTGAAGGAATATGTCTTATGCGTTTTACGAGGTGGCTAATGTGTACGAATTTGATTTTGTGTAGCTATTTCTATAACCCAGTGACAGGGGCAGGGTTAGATAATTCAAGCTCTCTCTCCTGAAAATGCATATAAAGTAGTATTCCAAATAAAAATTAAAACTCGTGCAAGCAAAAGTGGACTTTAATTTTCATATAATACACAGTTTTAACGTGCATATGATGCTAAATTAATTGCCAAACCTATTATACGGAGTTTTTGCATGATACGCATATACCCCGCAACCCAACACAGTCTCACGAATACGTACAAGGTGCAATACGTACTAATTTGTACGACCTCACTTGATTTTGTACGATTCGTCTAAAACCCTGTGACGTGTAGGGGCGGGGTTTAAGTCATTTGTACAAATTCATGCAAATTACCAACTCATAAAATATGTACAATTTCGGGGGAAAAAACGCATGATATCATACAAGTGAGGTTGTGCGGATTTTTACGAATTAGCAACCTCGTAAAATATTACGAATTGCCATGAGATCAGGTTGCGCAACCCCACTCATACCCATCGTGTAGCAGGGCCTTTCACACCGCTTTAGTTCCTGAACTAAATGTAAAGTTTGCACAAACTATTTCCAGTACCATTTGAAGAGTTGCATTCGCACCAACGGTGGGGACTAAGAAGTGACGCAAGACGACAGCGACGTCATTTGTGCGTGGTGTTTAACAAGGGAAACAAAGAAGAACGCTGCTGACTATTCTTCAGGTAATTGGCGTATATATAAAAAAATAATAAGTTGACGCAATGTCTACACAGTATGTTTACACAGCGTTTTAAATCATTTCCTGAACACGACAAAAAAGTTGGTAGTACCACAATCCAAGATTATATCTTAACAATTTTATAAGGATAAAATCAACTCGTCATTCTCTCTTTTGAGTTTACGTCCCACATGTCTGGCTTTTTTCCCCTTAAGAATGGACAAACTCACTTTGGTTGAGAAATCAAGCTGCAAAGTCCGAAATGCAAGTATTAAAGTTGTATTTGCAAGAAAAAAGTCAGAATTGTGAGACAAAACAGACATGTAAAATGTAATAGGTTTATAGTATTTTATAGTAATAGTATTTCAGGCATATATATATACATGCAGGTATATATGTTCCATATGAATTGTGAATATTATGTAGAACAATTGTTTAAATCAAATTTATGCTTTAAAAGTGGAGCAATCGTAGCAGGTTTCATTCATTAGTGTATGCATTTAAACAAGTGAGGTCATACGAATGCATATCGTAAAATATGTAAACTGTAAAAAATGGCCGTGGATTTAACGGTAAAAACAGTGAAAATGCTACGGTAAAAACCAATTTGAATGCTGTTAAATTTACAGGGAAACACCGTAAAATGACATTCCCAGAATTCCCTGTGTTGCATTTTAAATTTGGTTTGAATTTAATGTTTTTTCTTTGAAATAACTTTTTTTGTTTTTATGTATCAGTTATGTTTATTAGGGTTGTATGTTACATGTAATTTTGTTAAATGAATGTTTATCTCCCATTTTAGTTTAATAATTCTTACAATGATGGTGTTTAGTGCTTGTGTGAATGACACTGAGCACCTTCTATGTATCTTACTATTTAGAAGCTACTTGTTATGAACTTTGGTTCATCATATGACTTTCTCATCACCATCAGCATTTGGTAGTCGTCAGTGCAATTCAAAGGGTACAAATTAGATTTCACTACTTTAATAGATTGGTATATTAACATCATATAAGTTATTACGGTTTCTTATTAGAAATTACGGTATTTAACTGTAAATTAGAAAAATTAAAACGGTAAAACTAATGACAAAATAAAAATATTGATACAGTATTTTTCACGGTTTTATACTGGCAACCACAGCTGCCGTTTTTTTACCGTAAATTTTAAGGATTTCTTTTTAGAGTTGGTCTCTCAGTGTCTTTGGTGGTCTGGACCTGAAATGGAACTGGACCTCGAACTGTGAAACACGATTGATTTTTGTTCTATCGTAGTTAAGGAGTTTGACTCTGTAAAGGCAGTTTTTCTGCCATCCGTCACTGTAATATTTTTAATCAGCTCAAGGTTTTTGTCTAGAAATATAATCTGAACTGCGTTTTCCTCATAGACTCCATTAGAACTGCTTTCTTATCCCTATTAATATAATTCACCGTTGCCTCTGATCTATTGAGTGAATAATGTAACATGATTGACCTCGATACACCTGTCAATACTGTGCATCCGTGATGAAAAAATTATTTGTACGTCTTTGGAAACTTTAATTAAATTGATAATGGAATGCAGCACTGAGCCCCGTTAACCTGAAATAAATCGCCAGATAAACAAAGACAGGAGGGCCCATTAAATCTTCTACATGGTATTAATTAGCGCGAGTCAAACGATGTTACCTACCTATGGACTCTACATTTCCAGATAATACATGACATGCGGAGCCGGTCATTATTTTCAATGAGCGCTAATTCAGACGGATGGCAAGGGAGGAATTTGTGGTCAAAGAACACAGGGACTAACCTCTGTTAGTTCACTTAATTGAAAAGTGAAATTAAATTATTGATTTTTGTATTTTCTCCAGACAAATGGAGGGCCATGCTGACATCCAGAGAGAGAGAGAGAGAGAGAGTCTAGAGATGCCTCGCAAAAGCAAAGTGCTCCCGCGAGCAAGACGGCCCCTCACCAGAGTAGTCAAATTCAATTTGCACGAGAGCCGTTTTAATGCCCGTGTCAGATGCTTGTCTCCTAATGCATTTTGATGAGTATGAAGTCTTCTGCTCCTAATGAGGCGGCTCGTCGGTGCGTCTGAGCGATCTGATAGCTTATCTCTCTCTGAAGGAGAAACAATAACGCTGCTTAAACGTCCTTGTCCTCATACAGACGTTCACGTGGCATAAATTTAGTTGTTTATGTTATTGTTCTCCATCATACGTTGTGAAGTGATTGTGTTTGGGGAAGTAGACTGTGTAAATGCGTTGTTGAATTCGGTTGCCAGAAATTTGACCTAAAATGTATTCTATTTCACAAAATGAATCATTAAAGTGACCTCTCCAGTAAAGATAAACAATACTTAACAAACTAAAATAAATAATAAATAAATAACCTAATAAAAATAAATATTTTTACAAATAAAGTACAGTGTACTGAGAACATATATATATATATATATATAACTGTTTATGTCTTTTAGTGGTTGTCATTCTGATGTTTTCTGTGATAAATTAAAATAAACTATTTATTTATTTAGGTTATTTTTATAATTAAATTAATATTTATGTTTAGCATTTTATTATAGGAAATAATGCATTGCATGTTTAAGCTTTAAAAAATAAATAAATAATTAAAAATAAATAAAAAAATTAATAAAGTAAGGCATACAAGTACAGTACCTGTGCAGTAAAAAAATATATTGCACTATATGTCATTTTATTTTAAAATACTGTACATTTTTAAGGTGAAGGCTATAAATTGTTTGCTTATTTGTCTATATCTTCAAATGTATATAATGAAATACAGATTGTTAAAATTGTATGTTCATAACTTATTTTTTTCCCCTGTTACAAAACAAAACAAAAACATTTATGTGGAAGGTGAATTGCTTTAGCCTTTTTAAGCAAAGAAATAATAGTTCTTTACCTACATACTAACTGATATAAAATATTAATAAAGAAACAGATGATGCATTATTTATTTTTCCATTTATTTATTTATTTAATGAAGACATAATTATTTACTTATATTGTACATTTTGATATCATGTTTCAAATGATAAACACTCACATGAACATTTGCCCAAGGATCAGCCTTTCAGTTCTTTTTTTTTTTTTTTTTTTATGTATTGGTAAACAATGCAGTGATGTCATGGCATTGTCATGGCAGTGTGTGCATTTGTGAACATTAGCTGTAAGGTGGCTGCAGACATAGACATTCATTTAGGGCTCAATAAAATGCCAGTAAGCTAATATAGTCATATTTAAAGTCAGATAAATTCAATTTGATTTGAGTGGTACTACTTGTGTGTGTGTGTCATTTAAAGCTGCCCCTTTCTGTTAAATCACAGATACAAGCTCTCTGAGGAGAGGAAAAAAAAAGTTTTTGAATGGTTAGTCAATTCACATCCAAGTGAATATTGTACTTTTTCATTGCTTGAGTTCTTTGAGCAAATGTTCACACTGAAGTGCTTTAGGAAATATAAATGTTAACAGAGTCTCACGGAAGACTTCTGTCGCTGTAATTCATTATTTGTTCAAGACCTCAAAGTGAACTGCTCAGTCATTAGAAGTGAGTTTAACCCCTCGTGCTGTTGGAGTGACCCTGACACGGACGGTGACGTTCTGAAGACCTGCACCAATAAAAAGAGGCTGAGGTTCTGACACTTAAGCGCTCATTGCAGGATGGATTCTGAGCACTTCAGTAAACAGCAAAGGCCACCTGCTGGCTTTAACCGTCTCGCGGATTTGACTGATGACCCTGTCTAGTCAGTTTAACAACCTGAAAAACATTTGATACTTTAGACGGAATCTTTTCAAAGGACTGCTCAGTAGGGTCTTCTTAATCACAGTCTTTTGATAATACCAACATTTAGTCAAGGTTCATTTAATGCTGTAATTTGATTTATAGTATGTTAAGAAGATTTAGTTTTTGTGGTGATATTTATTAAGATGTCACATGTTTTTTATTTTTATTTTTTATTTACTAATTAAAAATACATGTTTTACAGCAGTTACATAGCAGAACCGTTTTAGGTTCCTAAAAAGAGCTTTTCGGTAAATAGACAAATCAATCAATTAATTAACATGGTATTTAAAAAAAATAAATTATTAAAATTTGCATTTTTTTTTTTTTTTTTTTGACAACTGCATTCAATATTTTAACTGTTACATTACATATATAGTAGGAAAATTAATTATCTGACCAAATTTAATTTTCAACTCATGGGTAGTATTTATTAAATTGTTTGTTTGTTTTTGGTAATTATCACAGACAAACATGATTTTCACGTCGTAAAATATAATGATAAAAAACATCAGTATGGAAATGTTTGTATTAATACATTGTGCCTTAGTTAATTAATTTGTTAATTTATTTAATTACTAATTAAAACTGGTGATGCATTCAAATTTCTGATATATCCTCAAAGACCTGCAATCTCATATACAGTGCAATGAATAGAGCAAAAAGCAGCTTACAATACTTCCAATATTTACTTTAATCTGAGGACATGACTATTACACCTGAACAGTTGTTAAGTTAAACATTTCAGGGTTATTTATACCTTTAATGGGAAGTACCTAACAAACACAGATCATTTGTGTTTACCAGCTGTTCTGAAGAAGTTCCCTGACTTAATTACTGTAAAAACCCAGCACATGGATTAGCTTCCAGCATATCTTTGTCTCTACACAGAAAGTCAGAGCCGCTCCACCTGTCTGTTTTTCTTCTCTTCTCTCAGGCTGTCAGAAGCAGCAGTCTGTGGGAAATGTCACTCCCAGACTCCGGAGTAGAGGCACTGAGTCACTCTGAATGAGCAGCGAGCCAGTGCTGCTCAGACAGTGTGTGTGTGTGTGTGTGTGTGTGAGAGAGAGAGAGAGAGAGCTGCGTTTGACAGCGTCCAAGGATGCAAAAACCAAATAAGTGAGAAGTGACAAGCCTTAGCACGGGCTGTGTTGTTGTTGTTGGTTCATACAGGACCTTTGTATTGTTCATGGTCAGTAGACCTCCGAGACTCAAGACTTTGTTTACTCATAGTCTAGAATATAAGGAGTCTATGGGTTGCATTCCTCTAACACAGTCAAAACCTGTTTGACCTTCTTTATACGGAACGTTATGTGGAATAAACTCCAAGGTGCTTTTTTGAAAGCGTCAAGTGGCGAGAGGCAGTCAAGCCCTGAAAAGAAGAAAAAGCACCTCACAAGTGTCATATATCGAGGGTCAAATAGCTTGTGTACTGTGTACTTGTGTACCTTCAATGCTCTTTCACTCTTATACACACACAAGGTGTTATACAACAGCTCACACTAATGCTTCCAAAAGCATTTGTTACGGACAGATTCACTGAATAATGACTCACAAAGCAATATAACTTTTTAAAGAATTTTGAAATGATGTGTCACAGCACAGGACACATATTAAATATATCATCTACCCATAATATAACAACACTGTAAAAAACAAATTCAGTAAAATTTACAGTAGAAAAACGTCAGCCGTGGTTGCTGGAACCTTAAAAAATACAGTAGCAACACAAAATTTACAGTTAAATACCGTAATTTCATTTAATTGAATTTAATTTAATCAGCCTATACCAGATTTAAGTACTGAAATGTGTTTTGTACAAGATTAGCACCATATGCAGGTGATGATGAGAGTCACATGATGAACCAAAGCCCATCACAAGAAGCGTTTAAATATGAACATATATAGAAGAAGCTTAGTGTCATTCACACAAACACAAAACACCATCATTAAACTGAAATATGCAATAAACATTCAGCAGCATCGCATGTAACATACAACCCTAATAAACATAACTAATCAGAAAAGAAACTAAAACATTTAAAAAACCATTAAATTGTCCACAACCATCATTTTCAGTTTTTTACCGTATCACAAGGTTTTTTGGGGGTTTTTTTTTTGTTTTTTTGTTTTTTAACAAAATAAATTTGCAATTTAAAAACATAACTATAGAGTCAATTTAATTCTAAACAATTTAAATAGCATTTATGCTGAGGTTTTTGGCCTGTCCCTATGCTTTTTCTTTTTCACCAGGGCTTTTAATGAGCAAAATGACAATACGCATCATGATTGCATATTGTTTTTAAATATATTCTCATTGTTAAGCAATGTTTCTGGCATACATATGCATTTTGTATAAAATTTTAAAGCATTTATTTAGTGTCGCCTGATTTCGTGTCAGCCCTGTTACCCTCAACAACAACAAAAAACCTTCAAATGAATATATATATTGAAGTGACATCATTTTGGTTACATCATCTCTCAACACTTTAAACACTTGAAAAGCATGTTTGTCTCTCACTTCCATAATTCTCTATTTTTGGTGATTTATATATTAATTAAATGTTTGTTAATTATTTATATTTACTTTTATGTAAGCTATTTGATATAAGCTTTATCCACTTCAGAGGTTGAACCTAATCCAGACTTTCTACGCAGTACCTTCTTTGTAAAGAGCTGAGCACTGAAGGGTTAAAATGCTCCCCACCTCTCATCAACCATAAAAACCGTCTCTTCGGGCAGTAAGTTCCTGTCAGTTCCAGCAGAGAGCACTGTGTGTCTGAGCTAAAGCAGCACGTCAGACACATTATCAACCCCATATATCACAAGTCATCAGTGCAAAACAGCTCATTGTGGCATTTTTATTTTCTGTGCGTTTCATTGTAAACGTTGTGTTATAGTATTTATCTAGTATGGATTACACACAACACACTTTCTATAAAAGAGGTATTTTGTATGTGCTTTCTCAAGGGCAAAAACCCTATTGAGCTATTTTACTGAGGATGCCTTCAGACTAATGTCCATCACATGCAGAGTGACATCTGAAGTTTTGCATTTTGTATTCTTTCTAACATTCTGATATTAAAACTGAATAAACACCATCAATAAAAGATTACCTTTAAAGCCAGAAAGCTGGTCATGCTATAAACACTTTGAGCAGTGGAGCTGCTTTGGACAGTGATCTGCATGAGCAGGGCAGGTTAGATGTTTTCTTCAGCCCTCAACAGAAGTGGAGCAGATTGATGAGGCCTTCAGGTGGGACAGTGACTGGATGAGAGGTCCAGATGGCTCATTACCACTGACAGCAGTTTATTTTATCCCCTACGCTCGCCGAAAGGTCACGCTGTCCGCCGACTCTAAGCTCAGAGAGTCCTGCCCATCAGATCCGCTCTGGCCGAGGGACGCATCACTGGCTCACACGTTACTTGGGTCATATGTCGCTGTCCCGTAAGTATATTTGTTGCAAAACATTCCTCAGTAAGTGAGATGTTTAATGGATATGAGGCAGTCATAAAAAGCAGAGAGCAGTGTTTATGTTTAATTTAATATTTAACTAATTTGCATTTGGTGTCTATTGCATGAATATTAAATGATCTTTTAATTTGATTTGCAATGGATGTTTACGTTGATTGTCTGCCCTTCTTAAGTTGATCCAGTATTCGTCTGTTATTGTCTGTAAAGTTGTGTGTGCTCGTACTTGTTAATTATCAAATTGTTTGAACTTAATCTCCGCGTTCTCTCTTCTGGATCTCATACAGCGACGTGCGGATATAGCATGTCACCCAAGCATTTTGATCTTTAACACATGAGCATTTGTACCAGAACTGGTCTTTAAAGGCAGTTCGGTCGACGGAACTGTTGTATAATCACTGACATATGTGTTGCAGAATAGAACAGAATAAAAAAAAGAATATGCCCTTAGACTCATTCAAAAATGCCTGTTGAAAATCCCCAGTGCATTTCCAGCAGTGTTGTGATTTCTTACGGCCCTGAAGCAAAATAGCAAGACAAGGTGACATCAAACTAACTTTGCACGCTGCCATTTCTATAGATCACTCCGCTCGCACAGCACTGAAACACTGCATCCAGAAGCCTCCGTTAAAGCAGCACAACCTTTATTATCTCCATCTTCCATCTTTTGGATGTGTTTTTTCAGTCTGCCGTTAAAGAAAGAGAGAACATAGTGAGTCTCTCCTCTGATCCATCCACACAAGCATTAATGAGCTCGCTCCACAAACCAGCACCTACAGAGCTCAGCAGTCAGTCCACGCCACAAAAATTAGGATCGGTAGAAATGTTTGCCTCTGTTTTTTTTTCTTTCCTTTTCTTCTTTCTCTCGATCCCCTCTTCCCTCGGTCTATGATTAATCTCACTGCCCTGACGAAAAACACTGTCATTATCAATTCCCTCGATCCAGCGGCTGGAATTCTTTGATTCTTGTCTTCAAAGACCTGCTTCTATTTGGTCATTATTTCTGCCAGAGAACTTTCTCCCACCCAGCACAAACAGATGATGTCTGGAATGAAAGGCTGGCAGATATAAAGCGCTGCCTTTCGAACTGACACTGCTGCCGAATAATTGATGCTTCTCAATAGAGTTGAGATTGCGTCTGTACACACTCATAATGCACACGTCGTTGTCAAAAGCACGGACGCAGAAGTGCTGGCGTTATGCAGACGATGGTTTTCATTGGTTTCAAATACCACTTCGGAAGGGTTATTCTGATTTTTGCTTTGCTTATTTGAGCTTGTTCACAGCCTCAGTGACGTTTGTCAACATTGATCTGTCGTTTTGCTTGTTTATAGCAGTCACATGATTTGTATGTGCTGGATGTTGCAATGTTAAACACACAAACTGTATGTGATATTTATAAGAATATATTTATGAAACGAAAACTTGCTGAAAATCGACTTACCCTCAGGCCAAAGACATCTGACGATATTTATCTTTTAGCATTACATCACTTGCTCACCAATGGACCGTCTGCATTGAATGGGTGCCGTCAGAATGAAAGAGGTAAAAACATCACAATAATTCATAAGCAATCCATACCACTTGTGAAGCGAGACGTTGCGCGTTTGTAAGAATCGTATCCATTATTATTATTTTCTAACTAAAATACAATATTGCTTTTTCCGGTGAAAAGGTCCTTTTGTCAGAATCAGGAGAAAAATATGCAAGTTTACATGCGAAAGCAGTCCAAAACAGGTGGACTGTAATAAGGGTTATCATTGACTCTATTGATTATAGATACTTTGTCCAGAAGTGATGGTTTAAAGCTAAAACACAACTTATCATTTAACAAGATGTTAACTGATGAACTGAAGTGGTGTGGATTGATGTTAGAACAGGGAACACTTATTCACTATTAAACATGACTTTTCCCTCGATGAATTATTAATTTGCTGCTAATTAATAGTTAGTAAGGTACTTGTTAATTTTGGGTAGGATTAGGGATAGAATAAGGTATTAATATGTGCTTAATTAATACTAATAAATGTCTAATATTCCAGTAATATGCATGCTAATAAGCAACTAGTTAAGAGACCCTAAAATACCGGACTTTCATTCTGACGGCACCCATTCATTGTAATAGGGTGTATTGCAGTTGGTTAATAAAGCAAGCAATCACTATTATATTGTGCACACTAGCCACAATCACATTTGCAGCAATAAAACAACCTGAAATCTTTCATTTTTTGTGAGAGCTGACAACTTGAGCGACAGTGACCTTTGGCAGCAGGATGTGGTTGTTCCTGGCAACTCTACTCAGTTTAGAATAACAGCATGCACGTGCAGAGCCACTTGACAACCAGTAAGTAAAGACGGTTGAGTGATCCATCTCCTGTGATTTTCTGCAGTCCAGGGCTGGCAAAATGGAGACGTTATTCCATTATTGTTTTTTTTTATATTTGTCGATGTCTCTGTCATACAAGAACAATAATAAAGGATATACTTATGTGTCCAATACATGTTAAGCTTAATTAACAACACTTGTAATGTAATGTTGATTTAATGTTTTTTTTTTTTTTTTTTTTTTTTTTTTTAGG
>JAUMHP010000016.1:593806-606991 GCA_032361065.1 Enteromius trimaculatus
GGGGGGGGGGTTGGTTCATTTGCAGCACTTTTTTATATAAAAGTGCAAACGTTACCGTCATGGAGAGAGGTGTGTAGGGGAGCGTTGGATATTAAGTTTGTCATTACACTGCACGGCCCTGGTTTTTACTGAGCTCTGTAACCTTGCATAATGTAAAATAGTAACACTTAATAAAAAAAACAAGAAAACAAATGGATGGTTGGTTAATTTATTAAATTCTAATAAATTAAGTTTTACGGCTGCATAATTTGAGGGGGATTTGAATTTCGTAAATGTTTTATTGATTGATTAATTCATGCATTCATTGATTCATAAACATTTGAATCACATAGTAACGGAAATTGTATTAAACATATGAAAGATTATATCAATTCAACTTTATTTTATGGGCATGCAACATCAATGCAAAGTGTATGATGTGCTGAAAACAAATAATACAGGAGAAATAATAAACTTCTTCATGCTGACTTATTTATTTGGTCAGTGGTATCAGTCCATAACCTCACTGCTGATACATGACCATCTGCTTCCACAGAGGCCTTTTCAAACTTTAGACTTTTAAGAACCTAGAAACAAAGACAACACATAGATGTAGATTATAGAAATACAGACACATGACGCAAAGAAATAAGTCATGAAATGTTTGCTCTCTAAACACCTTGTAGAAGCTTTACAGCACACCAGGCAGGCTCTTTGTTGTTTCTTTTGCTTCAGTATGTTTATTCTCATTCTTATATCGCACAATTGTAACTTATATATATATATAATTTCCTGTTATTTGGACATTTCATCTCACAATTGGGACGAGGGAGCCTCCAAAGAGAGCCAGTGCCCCGGGGCTTCACAGCCCCGTAATCCGTTCTCCCTCAAAAGCACCATTTCACCTGAAAAGCTTCAACCTGTTCTCTCACACACTAGCCTAGATCCTGAAATAGCCTCTCAAACTGCCCTATTGCACTTCTCGTTCTGCTACGATGAGCTTCAGGGGTGTTACTCCGAGGATCTCTTGGATGCAGGTTAATATGAAAATGTTCTTGAGTTCAGAAGAGACGACCTCACAAAGGGGATTCATTGAAGTAAATTACTGACAAAAATCAGCCATCAGGTTTACTCAGCTTTTTGATGCAAAATAAATATTGCTTTTATTTACAATGAGCGAAGGGGACAGCTAGCCTGACTCATCTTTTCCACTTTTATGGCGCTGCTAGTAAAGAGCGGATGGTTAGGGCATAAAGTGTATTGTATCAGTGTGAGCTATTGTTAGACACAGTGGCGTCTTCTCTGTGCGGCCGGACCATTGTGAAATCCATCAGCAAAGCATTCATTCGTATAACATCCGGAAAGCCATTCTGCCTCCCAAATTTATTTCTCCCCTCCCGCTGTGTTATTTCAAGGTAAGATTAATATCAGCTGCAAGGCTCTGCGATGAATTTCGAGAGGGTATCCCCGGGCAAAGTATGCAAAAAGTGAAATTTGTTGTGGCAATGTGCCACCATATGGCTCTCGCCAAATCATCATAATGTCAACAACAAACATATGTGGGTCTGTCTCGTGGCTTGTTTTCGGGGAAAACATGCGCTTTATTGCTCGTGCTGAACATTTGTATGGAGGAATAATGCAAAGAGGCATGTTTCTGACAGCGTATTCTTCTGTGTAATGTTTCTATTGTGTTATCAGGGATATGAATATATTTGCCAAGCGGCTGTGCGCGCATTTCTCTTATACTGCTGCCTTCAGAGGGGCACATGCTTACTGCTGCGACTCCGGCTCTCTGGTTACTGCTGCAATAAACTTGATTTGTTGGAAGTTCGACAATCAGCAGTCATCAGTGTTTGAATAAAATGCTGATACGACATTATACCAATGCAAAAAAACTTTTATAGTCTGGTTGGTTATTGTTTATTTCTTAGAAGCGCTGTGAACGTTATATACCTTTATATAACATTGCAGACATAAAACAAGGATAATTTGTATATGCCAACTTTAGGTTGACAATGTAAGTTATAATATATAATATAATATTAATTGTTATAACAATTCATATAATAGCATAATACTGATGAATACTATAACTAATAATAATAATAGTTGTATTTTATTATATAATTCCACATTTGTAGACTATAAATGTCATTAGGTTGAATACTTCAGCCATTGTTCAGGAATTTAATTTAATTTATTATTGATTATTGATTTTTTTGGGGCATTTTTATTTATTTATTTATTTTTGCTTATTAACACAAAATAATTAAAGGTTATTAAAATAACGAAATGAACCGTTTTTTTAATTTATATTTGTTGGTTATACTTTATTTTAATTACATGTTTTAGTACTGAGTAATATAAATTAACTACATGTACTTACATTATGGTTAGAGTTAGTATTTGGGTTAGGGGTTTTTATTTCAGGATTTCCTGCATGCAACTGTGCATTATTTATTGTTATTATAATAATAAGTAGATGCAATATGTGTAACAAGGAGACATATCTGGTTACTGCTGCAGTAAACTTGTTTTGTTCAACAATCAGCAGTCATCAGTGTTTGAATAAAATGCTGATATGACATTATACCGATACACACACACACAAACACACAGAAAATGAATAGTCCGATAGGTTGTTGTTTATTTCTTAGAAGCACTGTAAACGTTATCGATGACGATGATGATAATACTAATATATTATAAATAATAAATAATAGTTGTATTTTATTATTCCACATTTGTACACTTTAAATATAATTAGGTTGAATACTTCAGCCATTGATAATTCATTTAATTTAATTTATTATTGGATGTTATTTAATTCAATTTTTTTCAATTTTTTCATTATTGTTATTATTATTATTTATTTATTTATTTTACATTTTTTTACTCATTAACACAAAATAATTAAAGTTTATTAAAATAACAAAATGTTTTAAAACCTGATTTATTTATTTAAGGTTTAATGCCCTTATATTAAGTAATAGTAATTAACTACATGTACTTACTTTATGGTTATGGTTGGGATTAGGGTTTGTTTCAGGATTACTTATTATTTATTTAACAAGGACACCTTAAAATAAAGTGTTACCTGTTTGTTTTTATTTGTTTTTTTCTGAAATGCTTATTTCAATATTAATACATTAATCACTTGATATTTTGATCAACAGTGTTGATCAGCAATATTTTATACATAGTATTAAACGAAATTACTTTTTATAATAATAATAATATATAATATTGTTATTATTAAACAATATTACATTATACATCTTTATTGTATTTATTTAGTCAATTGTTTATTATTATTATCATTGTTGTTGTTGTTTTTTAAATAAAAAAAAACCTAAAAAAAAAAAAACTACTAGACAACACAAGCGAAAATAATCCAGTAATACCGTTTATTCAGTTTCCAAAAAAAAAGAAAAAAGAAAAGAAATATATATATATATATATATAAATAAATGTTGAATGGATTGGCTCCAAGCCTCTCGACTGTGTGTTCACAGGTGATGTGTGCTGGACACAGGTGGAGCTGCTCCGGTTCAAAGTGCTGCGCCGGTCTTTTCAGAGCGAGTGACCGCCTCCAGCGAGCCCTGACTCCGCCTTCCGCAGGGCTGCGTGTCGCTGAGCGGAGAGAGGCAGCGGCAGTGCGAGCTGCGCCGCGCGTCAGTGAGGCAGACAGACACCGTTCCTGCATATGCGGCCACCGGCACCTCACTGAAACACACCGACCATGGACCTATTCGAGTTTGACTTCTTCAGGGACTGGGAGCTGGAGCAACAGTGGTACGTCTGCGGGCTTTATGTGTTTATGTGCGTTCATTTCACTGAATGAAATGTCTTTGTCATGCGCTGCGATCTGACGTGGTCACATTCCGAAATACAAGTGAAACCCATCATGACGCATGATAGCGGCTGTGTCTCAAACCCCAGCGAGCAGCCTACCTTCACAGCGTTTGGGGGCATCGTAGACGCGTTCCTAGCGCGCATTCGCGAAGCGCCTGTGATGTCCAGTAATGATGTCTCGGTAGGCGGCTCGCTAGGGTTCGTAGTGTTGGCTTCTGCTGTGACTGCTGTTCTGTTTATATAGATGCATTTGGAAAAGACGATAGGGTGAAACTTTAATGACAGAATCGCTGTTTTGATAAATTGCTTGCTGATGCATTGAACTATAGATTGAAACTACCTAAAAGAAACAAAGGGCAGCTTGTGCCACTTCTTCCAGCTACTTTACTTTAAACTGAATTTATCCATCGCAGATTGTTGTTTGATTAGATTATTATGCATACGAAAACTGGTCACACTTTATATTACTCTCCATGCTTGAGGTGTTGCATTGTAAGTAATGGACATTATAAATGTAATTCGCATGCAATTGCATATTAGTCAACTATATTGTGATGCATCATCTTAAATTCAGGATTAAGTGCTGGGCTTGCATGTATGAGGTCACAGTTGTGCTTTCGTTTAAATATCAAATTCTCAATGATGCATTTTAGTGCAAAAATTCCCAGTTAGATTGTATGACTTTGTCATGCAAACACAAATGCTTCATATCAGTTTAGCTTATTTAATTGTCAGTGTTAATGAGGGCATTCATCTAGTGCGCCCCCTGCTGCTTAGGGTTATGTGTTATTTATATTTTTATGCACTTTGATCCTCCACAACCATATGATTTCAGCATAATTCTCTGCCTTTAAAAACTACCTCTACATCCCCACCATGTGGCAGAGCACAGGAACCAGAGGAGTGCAGATATCAATCCACACAAAAGAGGAAATAAACAATAACAGTGCAACCTCTCCAAATATTTGAGCGTTTATCGTTTGGCCTATATCGACAAATTCACTTGAGCCCGAATGCAATAGTTAATGGTAGCTATTGTCCTAGATGACGCACGTCATCGTTTTTTCCTTTGTTGAGTCTTATTTGCTTCACGTTTTCAAAGCCTTCCTTCGATTTTATCCTCTTTCTATTGTCCTTATCCTCACCTTTATGAGCAGAAATGTGATTTATAGAATACAGTTATCACTGAGCATATGGTTTTGCCACTAATTTATTGACTTTTACAGGAATATTATATGTGTAGTTATTTAATCATGCACATTACGGTTACGTCTCCCCTTTGAAAATGTTAAACGAGTATATAATAATTAATCAGACCCACTCTCAAGTGTTCTGATACTGTATGCCAGGGACTCGCTGTATAAAATATGAACACCCTGGAGTGATGGCACTTTGCTTTGTTGACTTGTTGACCGTCTGAGTTTCATATCACGCTCTTTATTTTCCATGTAGTCGCTACAAACATATATATATATATAGCTCAACTTAAGGTTAAAGGTTATTTTTCTATGCGCCGTGCTGATATTAAAACTATTCTCTCTCAGGAACAGCTACAGGCTAGTTGCTTATTACTTCTGCAGTGGTGGCAATTTTGTCTGTTGTTGCCACATTCATAACCCTGAGCTACCCATTAAGTCTGTGAATATTTATGAGGGTATTTAAAAAGCCATTTTTGTGTGATAAGTTTGCTTGGTCTGGGTTTTAAAGGTAGCATTGCTATTTTTACCACTACCTCGTCCCACCGAAAAGGCATTGGAAATGTAGATTGGGCTAAATACTTGGATGAACGATCGTTCAGCGTCCTGTAGCGATAAATCAAGGCTTCAGGAGCGAGAGCACTTTAATAATGCACTCATAATTCATTGTCTTTGTGTTTAATACTCGCCATGCTTATCTGATGGCCCGGGGCTGTACTTCAGCAATCGTATTGATTTGAATCTGATCTCCCGTATTCGACACGAGTTGGATGTAATCAAGTCAGATTAGGTGGTGCAAAATTCAGCGAGGTGCAAAACGAGCTCAATGGAGAGCAGTGCCTTATTTGTAGACAAAGGTTAAGCACGGGAGGCGCTGAGGCGGTGGGGACTGGGACATGCTTTTCCGTGCTGACACAGCCGTGACATGAATGGCTGCCACAATTATGTTGGCTCTTCACTTTAACAGAGTCAAATGGCTTTGAAGTGTGTGTTTCGATTATTTTTGCGAAAGCAATTGCTCCTCTCACAATCCCTGTGTGCGGTGCAGCTTTTTATTTTTGGTTTGGTAAATCATTTTGTATTATGAGAGTACAGAGTTAAGTATTTGTCATAACCGGTGCGTTTGGATTAGAGAACCGGAGCTATGCTTAATTAGACTTTATGTGCCTATATTTTATAGGTTTGCACCTTTAGTGGTAATAGAAGACCTCGTAATTAGGTGCAGCCATTTATTGCGGCTTTCTTTTGCTTTGGTGGGACTTTATGGCCGCCCTGAGAGCAGGACCAGGAGGGATTATTCAATGACTCGGTTGTGCCTTTTTTTCCTGTTACTTGCCCTTTCTCATCAGGGATTTCTGTCCCATTAACTCATTTTTATATCCTGGTGTTAAAATGTGCAAAGCCCAATGAGAAGTTAACAGAATTACGGCCTCGTTGTTGACATGAATATTCAGTATGTATTTGACACAGTGAAAAAAGTTCATATTTGAGCTGATGAAAGCTAAACTAGATTATAGTTTCCTTTAGGAATCAAAGAAACATTTAGGTTGTAGACTTTTATTCTGCATAAATAAAATTTCCCATCATAGCTGCTATGTCATTGTCACAACTTATTTTACTCGTGAATAAACATGCACAAAGCATTTGCTGCGCAAGTACAAGTAAGATGAGACCAGTCACAATATAGAATAAAAAAATATGTAATAAAAAAGACCAGTCAGCAACCCTTTGACATCATCAATCAGCAGTCTAAGTGCATGCACTGTACTTTTACACTGTAGCCTTTCGTATCAATTTTATGAATGTGTGAGTTTTGCAATGCATCGTCTAAAGTGCGTGTTTTTTGCAGTATTCAGTGTGCAATATTTATACGACACGATGACATGTTAAAATTCAAGGGAGATTTTCAGATAAACAAATAAATAAAAAGCGCTGATGAGAATGAAAAGGGTCTCCAAGCAGAAAACTGACAAACAATTTATAAATAGTATTTGGGCAAACTCTACGCAGAAATATCAAGATATAACAATATCTGTAAGATAAAGACTGACAAATCGTTCTGACAGTTTTACTTGGCAAAACTGAATATGAATGTAGTGTATTTGTTTGATAGCCCACTTGAGATTGATTTGCAGCAAACACGCACACGTTATTTGTACCTCATTGTGTTAGTTAACCTAATCAAAATAAACCAACTGCACAAAGAAAAACATGATCTATTTTTGCTCTCTCTCTCTCACACACACTCTCACACACACACACACACACACACACACACACACACACACACACACACACACATATATATATATGAACCTGAGTAATCTAGACAATGCTTTTGTAGATATGTGATATTCCATACTATTTAAGTTAGATTTACTTATAATAATGCAACCCTTTCTAAATGCTGTCTAAAATCTCAAAAGCAGTGAAATACAGGACAAACTATGAAAAATAGAAATGGTAGCAAACAAAAAGAAATGCATATTGCCAAACCAAGTTCTCTCTTCCATAATGAAGCATTTATTTACTGAAGTTCAGAAAGTAGGGCACTTAGAGTGTGACAGACAAAATGTTCTGTTATGCTGTGAAACAACACTTTCTCTTGGTTGTGTGTGTGTGTGTGTGTGCCGTGTCCACTTTGTGGCACATTGTGTGCCGTTTCTCTTTGCTCCCATGCTGTTTAGTCACAGGGATTGAACATTCTCCGTGGTTGTGGCACAGATCTACCACATTTCGCAGCTTCCCTCGCCTCCCTGCGTCCACCTTGACCACAGCTGGGGACTATATATCACACGGCTCGCTCGAGGAGCCGCGCTCCGTGCCAATCTCATTTGTGCCCGGCTTGAAAAGGCAGCCAAGCCAGGCTGTGCCCGGCACATCTCTGCGACGGAGGCTCGGCGGTTGGCATGCTGCTCATGAGAGCAGGCTGCCAAGCACAGTGCCTGCGGTCTCATTTTGCCACCTGCAAAAAGAAGGCCAAATGCTGTGGCATGATAAAGCAGCAAGGTTGGCACGCCAGTCAGGTTATACAGGAGAGACAAAAGGTGACGGGTTGCCACCCTCCTGTCCTCGGGTTCAGCTCGCAATTAACAGCTTCCTCTGAAGAGACAGCGCTCGGTTGAACTGCAGATCTGAGGGACACAAATATGACTTTAAAGTTTTTTTTCCCACATTTTTCTTAAATGTCCCTATAAAGAAAATGAATGATATATAATTAATGCTAACTGTTTATTATCATTATTAAGGGCTGCACGATAATCAAAGTACACCCTATAATTTATATGACTTCGTATGATCATCAAATCCCAAAGCCTGCTATTTATTTACCCAGTTTTACTGTAAACATAGAGTCATAAAGCTTTGATTATTAATTAATGCATTTTTAGGGCTGCACAATTTATTTATTAATTCATTTATAAGGTCCAGTTTTGCTGTGCTGTTTGTAGATAATAGAGTCAATGATTATAGATATATGTTGTTAATAATAATAATAATAATATGTCCACTTCTTTTGTACTGCTGAGATGACCACGGCTATAGGAATAAGCTTTAATTGATAAATATATTTTTTCAATGTACATATCATTTTCTATGTGTTTATTTATTTATTCATTTATTATTATTATTGTTATTATTAATAATTAATTATTTTTACATTTCATGCGAGGGGATTTAATATTATTTATTTGTACTTTTCCTGAGAGGTGATTTATTTATTCATTTATTTATTATCATTATTATTTATTCAATCTTTTTCAGATTGTTGTTAGCCGTTAGCTGATCACCTGTCTTCTGCTGTCTCTTGTGTTGTGTTTTGACTTTGACATTTCTCCACGTGCTCATTGTTTTCTTTGTCCTGCTCTGTCTCCACCCTCCTCCCTTGATTTCTGACCGCTTGCTCTCCTGCCTTTCACCTGTTTCTCCTTCATCTAGTTATCTTCTCTGTGTTTTGTCATTATGTGTCAGACTGTTAAAGTTGGTCGTGTTTGTTAAATTACCTGTTGAGTAGAATTTGCTCCGTCACTTGGAACAGAAAGGAGTGGACTTCTGGTCTCGTGGTGATTGTGACCGGGAGTGAATTATTTCCAGGAGTGCTTGAACTGTCTTGAAATTCTTTTGTCTTTTATTTATTTTTTTTTATTTTGTTCCCCCAGTTGAAATCAGCATCAAATAATAAGCTTCTAGTCAGCGTGACACAGAACGGTTGAAACGTCTCGAGGAGCGTAAGAGGAAACTGTCTTGAGGTCTCTCAGCCGCGTCTCTGGATGGCTGTCCGGCTCTGGAGAAGTTATTAGCTGAACACTAATTACAGTAGACCCAGTAAGGGCTGTGCTAATGGCCCTGTGAATTCAAATGCTTAAATATCTGCATCAATTAGCCTTGACCGTTTGGTTTAGACAGCATCAATGCACGTGCCAAGACTGCTTTGACTCAAACAAACAAAACATGAACGGAATATGATTTTGGCCAAGGCTGTATGCCAAAGATTAATTTAGTTGTTGATGAACAAAGCAAGGTTACACAAAAAGCGGTTGATTAATATACCAATTTAAAGAGTTGCTGGTAAACGTGTGAGTGGTGCATTTTTGTGATACTTGCTATGATTGCATTTCTGACTTGCAATCAAGGACTTTCTACAGCCAAAGTGATGGATGTGGTATTTAAAAATAATCATTTAATTGGACAAATTACTTTGGATACGCTCAAAAATATTTAAACCTTGTTATTTGAATTGCATATAAAATTTCAATCCATTTGAATTTTTACCGTTTTGACATCAACTAACAAACTAAATAGCGCATACTTGTCATAAAGCATGTTCAAAATGGTGGAAACAATTACTTATTATCACTTTAATTAAGTTTATTGGTTTGTTAAAATTAATAAAAATGTAATGATTATTATCAGCATGATTTGTTGATGAATTAAAAACAAAATGAAAGAAATATCAATTTAATGCATCCTTATGGATTAAAAATATAATTTTCTTCACAAAATTAAATTAAATTAATTTAAAAATAAATTACATAAATTAAGTGAAATAATTAAAAATTAAATTAAATAAAAAAATTGAACATCTGTCTTTATCTGCTATTTTTCCATATGCCATCAAAGCTATAACAGAAATGCCTTCTGGTGATGGATGTTAGACACGACTTCTTCTGGGCCGTTTTCAGTATTTAATAAGATGCATCAAAGTCGTCCTGCTCACATCAAATGAATCAATGAAACATGGACGGCGGGTCCGTAATAAATGCCTTTCTTATTAGTCGGCAGACTTCCGCTGGCGTCTGATTGGCTGCATTCCGTCTAAAGATCTTCAGGTTAATCAAGCTTCATGCTTCAAGCTTCCAGCTTACCTTTATGCCACGAAGCAATTTACTCCACTACCTCAAAGGTCACTGCTTCCACTGAAGGCACTCTATGACAAATATGATGATTCAATACAGCCACACAGGCATCTGTGGAGCGCTTTTTTCAATCTCATTTCTTTCTGAGAGATGAATCAGTTTGTCTTTTAGACTGACCTTTTGCTGTTGGCTTGGTGTAAGCCGAAGGAAATTGCGCATTCTTTTTAGAGCCCTAATATTAATGAATGTCTCGATTGAACAACATTCAGATGTTTCTTGTTTCAGAAAGTGAGAGACACGTGTATTGCTTATTTCTCGAAACGAGAGCTGTGTGTTATGTGCTCGATACTGAACTTTATTTGTGATCTTACAGTTGCATAATCTATTCTTGGAGCATTGTATCGTGTGTGGCTGGCCATTTTGCCGAAGCACTGTGACAAAGAATAGTGGTCCTGCACAGTACCAAATACACACAAATCTGATTCCTAAAACGCAAGAGTAAGCTGTACTGCTGCTTTGCTTCTTTTCTGTTGTTGTTTACGTATCTATTCTCTTGATTCATCTGATGTGAGCTAGGCCTCCAACTTCTGTCTTCTTTTACATACTTCTTTTTTTTCCTTTTGGCACAGAACTTCATGACAGTAATTATGAGCATGCTTTTTTATTGTATTGAAAATAACAACTTTGACATTTGATTAGAAGTTTTTCTGTGCTATTGGGAAGAAAGTAAAATGGTTTTCAGACAATGTGCTGGACAGAAATGTTGCACAGTTAACTAAAATGAAAACGAACCCAACTACAAAACGGTTACGAACAAAGAATGAATGAATAAATGAATAAATAAATAACCCTTTATATCAGCTAATTACAAAGCAATATTTTTCATTTAGTTTTGTTTTTATACATTATCAAACAAGGAACTGGAAAATACATGCATGCAGAAATACATGAATAAATATAAACAGAAATCTTTAAAAACAACAAATAATGAATGAATGCATGAATATATATAAAAAGAAATCAATAAAAAAAATCAATATTTATTCATTAACTGAAATATGAAAAAGTAAAATGAGTCATATATTGCATAGGTTTTATATTACGTTATTTTATATACTTTTAATAATTTAAAACTATACTGACATAATACATAAATGCATTAATGCATAAATAAATAAATGCATACATATAAAACGAAACTGACTTTTTTCAAAACAACAAAGAATTAATGAATGAATTAATATTAAATATATGTATTTATTTATTAATTAACTGTTACTTAAAAATGCAAAATAAGTTATATATTGCATAAGTGAAGCGAAAACTGAAATAAAAATAATCAAAACTATACAGACAAAATAATACAATATAATTCAGAATGTTAACAAAATCTAATAAAAATGTAGATCATTGATACTAAAATAACATGTTGTTTTGAGAAATGTTACGAATTTTGAAAAAAAAAAAAAAAATCCTAAAAAAAATAAAGATGGCAATGTTATGTATAAAGTAATGTTTATTTACTTTTATGAATAAATACAAAATAGTAATGATTGATTGACTGAGGGAAGCGTGTGTGTGTGTTGAGGTTCGTCAGGACTGAGCAAACGTTTGGCTTCAGCGTGTAGATATGGGATCTCACCTTGTTTATTGGGAGCTGCAGAAGCGCTAAAGAGCAGAGGAGCCTGCCAAATATCACAATCACACGGAGCTCCGTCATTCACGTCCAACTGTCCACCCATTTTCACAGCACATGCTAATTTGTCCCATTAAATGCGGCTCATTCACATGGAGCTAAAAGTGGCTGGAAAAACTACTGAGAGTGTTGTCATTCTAGCTGCTCCAGTGCTCTGAAAGTCCCCCTGGCCTTTATTGTTTGATAAAGATCGGAAAAAAGAACACACATCTTTATCAGAGGAGGAGAGAAAATGAGATAAGAAAATGAATAGAAGCCAAAATGCTTTGAATGGAAGACTATCTCCCTGTGAGAAACTCATAGAGCTGTTAAGAGCTGGGAGTAACAAAAGAGCCACAGATGCATGGAGACTGATCTCTTCTGATGCTAGCTTTGAAGGTGATGACTCCACCTGGACCGAAGCAACATCAAAATCTCTTAAATGCTTCTTTTTGTTTTGTAGAGAAACATTATTATAATATTTCTTACGTTTTTATTTAATTCTATTCTATTCACTAGTTGGACAAAATATATACAGTAGCAATACATAGATGCCATTTGAACTTTTATTATTTTTTTCTACAAAGCCATAAAATATGGGGGAAAAAACACAGCATTTTGTTATGCATTCCTGTCTATCTTGCCCATCCAATTATCACTAATACTACTAATCATGTTGTTGTTGTTTTGCTTATTATTATTATTATTATTATTATTATTATTTATGCTATAAAAGTATAGCATTATTGTTATGATTTATATCATAATATTAATAATATTGATTAATAAATTATTGTAATAATTACTTTGTTAAATATTTCATTTTGTCTTAATAATAATAATAATAATAATAATAAAACAATGACAACAATTGTTGTTTTGTTAATTACTATTATTTATGCTGTAAATTATTTTGTTATGATTTTATAGCATAATTATTTTTTATAATTAATTATTATAATTACTTTGAATATAATTTTGTCCTAATAATAATAATAATAATAATAATAATCATACAATGATGATTATTATTACTGTTGTTGCTTTTTAAATTGTTATTATTGTTATTGTTATTATTATTATTATTATTATTATTATTATTATTAATGCTGGACAATTACATTGT
>JAUMHP010000016.1:609901-621764 GCA_032361065.1 Enteromius trimaculatus
CTTGCACAGCAAATGATCGACAAACCTTCTGAATGGTAATTTAAATGTGTTTGATCGGAAACAATAAGTTGATTTCTCTCAGAATGAAAGTTTAATTGCCCCTTGTTTTATAGTCATTACATACAAATCCATGAATAGAGCAAGCAAGCAAACAAACAACAAAAAAAAAAAAGAACAAAAATATTGGCAGGAATGTCTGAGAGAGAGGAAACAACGGACGCATGCTATCTGGGCAAAGAAATCTTTAAAGGAAGTGTCGACTATACCAAAGCCAGTGCATGTGTGTGTGTGTGTGTGTGTGTGTGCTGGTTCTCAATAATATTGATCAGGCCAAACTATGCTTATGCTACCAATTAACATTGTACTTTCTCATTAAGGTCATATTAGACACAGTCAGCAGTTGTTGATTGATGCCCAACAATCCAGAAAACATAGGAATCGATATGAAACCGCAAATGTGTTACTATCCACCGTACAGCGCAGTTGAAACAATGCATTTACAAAGAAAGCATTTGTGCCAAGTAAGAAATGTGTCTTGTTTGGGTCATGTGATTGTGAAAGATTTCCAAGAGCATGTACACAAATAACTGGAGTTGTAGAAACTAGCTCATGAATTTCTTGCCATCTGTCCTGATTTTTTAGTCATACATCGAAACCGGATTAAAACCGCTCTGTCAGATATCTGAGTTTGATACCCTAAATATTCATGAGTCAAAGCAAGCTACGCCATTTGCACTTTACTTGACTTGAGGAAGTGTAATTAGCAGTGCAACGAAGACAGTTATGGTGTTAAAGGGATAGTTCACCCAAAAATCAAAGCCCTGTCATCATTTACTAACCCTGAAAGTACTTTCAAACTTTGTGGGTCACCATTAGCTTTCATGGTAGATTTTTTTCCTGCTGTGGAAGTCAAGCGTGACAAAAAAACAGCCAGGTTACAAACTTATCTTCCTTTGTGTTCGGCAGAGCTAAAACATTCATACAGGAACTGCTCAAGGGTGAGTAAATGATGACAGAATTTTCCCATTTAGATTTAATATGCTAAAATGATGACACAATCATCGACTAAACATGTTTTATTAAAACCCTGAGTAGATTGTATTGGGAGTGTGTTGATGTATTCGGTCCGTGGTTTGACTGTGGTGGGCCTCTCGGTCTCGGGTGAAGGCCCGTTTCCTGTGGCAGCCTTCCTGAATGAGGGACCTGAATGGTATCTGAGCTTTACAGGAATGCCAGGTCCTGCGCTGCTCCGTGAGCTGGAGTCTGCGGCCCCAGAGCTCTGGCGTAACCGCGGCGGGTCGGGGTGGGGGATGCAGATAGCACAGGCCCTGTGGATGGAGATAAGGTTGTCCTGGCAGCCATGAGTGAGGATGAGGAGGGGGCTCTAACAGCCCACCGCATCAGCGCTACCTCTTTCACTTGTTCACATGGGCTGATGTGAGGTTGAGAAACATGCTGTGGGCATGAGCCATAAATTTTGTGAATTTATGAAGTGGTTTGTGAATGGACTCACAGTGGAATGTGAAGTCATGGGTAAAGTATTTAATGTTTTGGCATCCAAGCTGTTTTTAAAAATGATTTTTTTTCCAAACCACAGTGTGCTGTTTGCTATGTTCAGAGCATAGTTCTCCCTTTAGTCACTGTACATGAGACTGTAACAATGCAGTGTAGTATATGACAACTGATAATAATTAACCATATTACAGAACATATTTAGTCTTAAATCCATCTCAACACTAAATGCAGGATGATTTTTGTCATGGATTCAGGAGCATTAGGCTCTATCTTGACTCGATCTTGGTCTTGACTCAGA
The DNA here is from genome assembly GCA_032361065.1 of Enteromius trimaculatus. NCBI lineage: Eukaryota > Metazoa > Chordata > Actinopteri > Cypriniformes > Cyprinidae > Enteromius > Enteromius trimaculatus. Next base: position 611,715 of record JAUMHP010000016.1, read on the forward strand.
CTTGAATTTTCTGGTCTCTTTCTTGGCTTGGACTCAACTCTCTTCTTTGTGTTGGTCACTTTAGACCCTTTTCAGGTGTCATCATTGACTTGGACAATTCAGACCCTCTTTCGGTCTCTGTCTTGACTTAGATTTGACTCTTTTCAGATCTCAAACTTGACTAGCATTTGTCTTGACTTCAACTCAATCCTCTTCCAGTCTTTGTCTTGACTCAAACACTTTAGACCTTCTACATGTCTCAGTCTTGACTTAGACTGGGCTCTCTTTATGTCTCAGTCTTGGCCCAGACACTTCAAATCCTCTTCTAGCATCTGTCTTGACTCAATCCTCTACCTGTCTCTGTTGACTCAGACTCAACCCTCTTCAGATCTCTATCTTGAGACCTATTCAGGTTTCTCTCGTCACACAGACTCAACCCTTCTCTACTATCTGTCTTGACTTGATATGACCGACATCTGGTCTTGAATCTGACGCTTCCGACCCTCTTTAGTTCTCAGTCTTGACCCAATCTCAACCCACTTCTAGTATCTGTCTTGATTCTCAGTCATGACACTTACAACCTTCTTCAGGACGTGGTCTTGACTTAGACTCAACTCTTTTCTAAGATCTGTTTTGACTTGGACTTGACCCTCTTTTGGTCTTGGGCTAGACTTTGGAGCTTTAGACCATCTTCTGGTCTCAGTGTTGACTCAAACTCAAGCCTATTCAGGTCTCAGCCTTGTTAGATTTGAAAGAGCTGGTCTTGACACAGGCCACAATAAGCCATTAGGCTTGAGTATCGACATTTATTTTCTAATTTGATTCCCACATTGCATTTAAAACAGATTTATGCCAACAGAAAACCAGATCGCAAAAGAAAATGTAAATATTTCAAAAAGTGGCGATTTCGTATGAATCCATATGATGTGATTCAATTCAGTTTCCCATTGGTCAAAGCATAACAAAGCTAATTTAGAGTGGAAAACATAGAGTGTAATAATGTATAGATTAAAGGACAAAGTTTGGGAATTAATCTGAATTAGGACATCTCTAAACAAACTTTTTGACACTGCTAACTTTGGCCCAACTGTCCAACTGGTTCTTTATCAGAAATGGCCATTCTAACAGTTGGGGAACTTGTGGATAAGACTTTGTGTCCAACAGACTGATAAAAACCTGTGAACTCTTGCATCAGATGGTCAGCGATGGTCTGTTCGTGGTTTGTGGGCTGAGACTAGGTCAGATGCTTCAGCAGGCCAACAAAGAATGGAAAAACTCAGAAGATACTTTCATAGCATTTCAAGCTCGGACTCAGAGGATGTATGTTTCACCCTGTTATACAAACATGCCTGAGGTACGCATGCAAGCGAAACACTCATCAGAACAAAGCACCCAACACTAAACAGACGGCTGTGATAATGGTGAAGGCTTATAGCCAGATTGTTGTCTAGAGGCGCTAGCAGTAATCGTGCTGCTTTTTTTTTTTTCAGCTCCTCCTTGCAGATGTTTGAGTGAGAGGGATGTGTTGAAGAGTGGTAGCACATCTGAAGAAGGTGCGCGATATGTGTGTGTGAACAAACACTGCCTTCAAGTCATCACAGAATAATCTGATCGCACATGAATGCCACCACAAAGTTGCAATCACCAGTGAGAAACTGGATTTTCTGTAGTTGAGGGTGAAGTTAAAGAAACATGACAGAATCAAATTGCATGATATTTAATGATACAGATGAGACAATAATCGTTGCATGCTAAATAGCTGAATTTAAAATGAATACCACAACATAAAAACACCACTTATGCTGGTTTAGTCAGCAAGAATATGAGGAATGTGTGTAATATATACTGCAATTATTATTATAAATGTTATTATATTGTTTTAAGAGGTCTACACTGAAAAAAGCGCTACTAAATTTTGTAATGCAAGCTGTTGCAAACAATTTATTTTAGCTACATTTAAGTAAACTAATTTAGTTTAATTTTCAATTAAATTTCATTTCTTTTCAGTGTATATTATGCTCACCAAAGGGTGTATGTATTTGACCAAATTTAAAAAAAAAATGATTACAATTTAAAATAGCTGTCATCTATTTGGAAATATTGTAAAATGTAATTTATTTATGTGACGCGCAGCTGCATTTTCAGCTTCAGTGTCACATGATCCTTCAGAAATCATTATGATAGGTTGATTTGCTACGCAATAAACATTCCTTATTATTATCACTTGAAAACAGTTGCATATTTATATTTTATATATTTTGTGAAAGCCATCATTCATTTTTCAGCATAGTAGTGTTTAGTATTGATTTTTTTATTCACCTTTTGAAGAGTTACCATTACATTTTCTATGTATTTCAGCTGCAGCCATGTAATGCACTTCAGATGCTCACAGCCCTATAACACAGCAAACAATTAGCCACAACAGGAGGCAGTTGGTGAGAGTGAGTGTTGACGTAATCTACGCTCCGCTGTGCTAAGGTTTTGTGTGTGTGTGGGCTCAGTGGTCCACAGACCCCCCGCTCTACCAGCCACGGGGGTGGGAAACGGGTCGAGATTGCCTATAGTGTGTTGATACCCCCTTCAGCCTCTCTTTGACGCACTCTACTGTCAAGAAACACGCTGGGCTCTGCCTCTTTGTCTTGTCACGGTGCTTTATGAACAGACCGCAGCTTTAATACAGAACATACAGTATGTACGGTGGACCACTCACACTCACACCCGCACGCAAACAAACAAAGCCCGAATAAACAGCCATCCATCTCACTCCCAATCGAGAGAGTGACAGAGCATATTGGCTGTTGCTCAGACCGGTTTTGTATGGATTGTTTTAATAGACCGCATCCCTCCTTTGTCATGAAATATTCCCCGCACGCAGGAGAGTCGCATTCCCGCAGACATATTGCCATGACAAATCCTGCTTCTTGAATTGACAGAGGCAGTAATTTTAGATGAATATGGTTATAATGTCAGTCATTAAATCCATTGTTGTCAAATGCAAAGGCCCAAATCTCAATAATAGTGTTTATATTGTGATACGCGAGTCGTTTATTTTATTATGGTAATGTGAGAAGAATGCATCCGTGGCCATTAAATGATATAAAATGCGTTTTTGAAATCAAAAGACTGCGGAACAATGATTATTTATGCCGTGTCCCTCCGCTGTAACTCCCATTAAAATGATATCCTTGTTAATTACACGAACCGACTGCAGAATTTATTTTACTAACCGTAGAGGGGATTTTGTAGTCTGTGCGCACGACGCCTCTAAAATTACAAATCAGGCACTCAGCCAATTTTCTGGAGTAAGAGAGCAGATTTGAAACAATTCCTTAACATGAGTTGAATCGAATCGCGCATTTAATTTAAATCTTGACGGGGTCCCTTGAGGAATCAATATAAGGGTTTATTTGGAGCGTTTCACAGCTGACATTGACGGCAGATGCCGCTTGCATTGCTTTTTGTTTGTTTTTTTGTCTTAGTGCTTCCTGCTAACAAGCTCTTTATCCAGCATGGCCACTCGTTAAAATATGCCGTTTGCGAAGATGCTCAGTCTAAACTCAGACTTCTTTCGTTTGGCGCCTGGCCGAGTTTTCAGAGCCGTATCCATTACTATCATCTTCTGGATGCCTTGACAACACAAGAGAGCCCAGCTTTGTATCAAATATTTACCCTCAACAATAGCTCAACAAGAGAGCCGGCTTCGCCTTAAATTCCAGCTCATAAACGTGACAAGTTGTGCTCATTTGAAGTCTTTGTGGCTGCATGTTGACAACGATCATGTAAAATGGAAATAAAAGCAGGAATATTTAAACAGGCCGTGCGAAGCGCTGGCTTCTGGGGGGGGAAAGGGGTGAATAAAAGGCAGGCAAAAAGAAAAACAGAACAAATGAACAAATAATGTTTCCAGACACACTCAAAGGACAAACTGTCACACTTGTTTGGCTTTGGAAAAAGCCTCCCTGTTCAAAAGGAGATTTCTGATCTACAAAACACAAGTGTTTGGCATGCATAATGCATAATGGCCGATGGGGGGTAATGTGAGGGGGGCAGTGGAGAACCCTCACTTCAAAAACAGAATCAAACAGATGATGGTCTGCAGTCAGACCTTTGTGGTCAATAGAGGACCTATTAGAGGGAGGCATGTCGCCACAGAGCGAGGAAGACCGCTGTGATAAGACAACACTAATATAGACGGCATTACATATTTTGGGGGTGTGTGGGGGAGGGTGCATCTCCTGCTGTGCCCCAAACACAGATCATCTTAAATATGTTACCCTTTTGGTAGATAGGAAGGTAGGCAGGTAGAAATAAATAAATAAATACAAATAAATACTTTATTTAACAATGCATTGTTATACTATATTATATTGTTTGACAGTAATATACAAATGTATTTATTTATTTGTTTGTATGTTTTTTAGTTTATTAATTTAATTGTAATATTCCAGTGAAGATAAGACTTAAAGCTGCTATTTTGAATTATTCTGACTCTCAATTATAATTTGATAAGCCTCACTCGCACCCATAGTATTGTGAAGTTGCTTATGAATAAACACATTACAGCTTTTCAAATATGGACATTTATAGACTTCTCGGCCTCTAATAGCTGCTGTCATGCATTATTTGTGGATTTCTGTCTTATTTTTAAGTTTGCTTTGCTTTTGTCATCAGCTTTCTCATTTGTGTGGTTAGTTTCTGCTGTCTGGGTTTCTAGTTTGGTTGCTTGGTGAGAATTTGCAGTATAGCGTAATCTTTTCTGTGACCAACTTGCCGCCAAGCTCTAGTCTACCTAATGCCTCCCAGTGGGTTTATAAATTACATCTATATTTATCTAGACCACTAAAAGTATGTGCAGCAGATTAAGCTGTGGTCCAACCAGAGATAAAATGTCATGCGATTAATTAATCAGGTGCATAATATCCACTATCTGCTTAAAACGTCCCGCAGAGGTCATGTGGGACCACATGCTCCATCTCGTCCCTGTTCTGCACGTAACCCCGGCTCTGATCGCAGACCCAGTGCCGTCCAGGTGGCTCGAGCAGCTGTGGAACAGGCTCGGCTCTTTCCTCCTCGCCTGACTTCATCTCGGGTCTGTATGGGCGTGCAGCTGTTCCATTCGGCGGTACAGCGGTCCAACCACAGCCTATAAATAGGGTAGGACATAACATGTCAACAAACATTAAACCTGCTGGATTGTGGGAGTTTGGTGAGATGCGGTTGGCTCATATTGAGTTCGCTGCAGGATGTTGACGTTCCTTTAGCCCAGTATGGCAGGAAGCTGCTTGTTTAGCCCTAGTCAGTGCGAACGATTTGAGTCCGTGTTAGACGTTTCCAAAGCGCGCTCGTATTCTTTAACAGGCTGAAATCCCTAAGGAGCTGCTTGGTGGAGTTCCATAGCTGTAAGAAAAGTCACCTTGATGACTTCGTCAGCTCTGTGTTCATTTGAGCTCCTCCGTGTCCGGGGGAAATGAGACCCAGCTGGAAAGGTGACTGAGCCAGAGGGGTACAAACTTTTTCCTCCCAGGCTGCCAAATTACAATCACTTTGGTGACTTTACTCAGCATGTTATCCTAAAAATCAAGGTAGAAGAGCATTACCTCCCTTCCAAAAGAAAAGAAAAGGAAAAGAAAAAAAAACGATTTCTTTCGTTCACCCATTGTGACTCCCTTTGTTCTTGTGATTTATGCTTCAAAATTAGGTCATTCTGCTTCTTAGCTTTCCATTTTTTTGTAATCGTTACTGCCTTTATCTTTAGAAGCTTGCCCTAAATATGATAATTTCACAACATACAATGGCTCTCTGCCAAAATCAAGCTGTCTGTTTTCTACATCAGCAGCTGCCTTCTATTGAGCCGTTCACACAGAACATGTTTTTGCGTTTAATTGCACTGCATTTACATTGTTTTTCTACATGCTAGACAGACATCCTCTTTAGTACTGTGATCACATCTCGCATCATTTCCAGCACTCTGTGTATGACATAGCTTTTTCAAAATGCAGTGTTCAAGTTAAAAGTTAAAAAATACCCCCCATTCCCTGGCCATGTGCCTGTTTAAAGCACAGAATCACATGGTTGTGAACAGTCTACTGTATATAAACATTATATAAAGAGATCTACTTGCCTGAAATACATGGTACACAGGAGACTTTGTTTTCAGTTGGATTTGGTGTTAGCATGTTGCTAAGCTAACAAAACAATACTTCAAAAACAACAAAAAGCTCTGGGATATTGCATAAAATAGTTGTAAATGGATTAAACTATGGTATTACCAGTTATTGCTATTGAATTAATAGTATAGTACTCAAGTTCCAAAAAAACAAACAAATAAAAATGCAATGTATGCTGGTTAGCTATGTCTTGAAGCATGCTAGTTTGAACAGTTTTTTGTTGTTGCTTTTTTTTCAAACAGGGAAGAGCATATTTTCTCATTCAAGTCCAATGAGGCAATGAGATTTTAGACTTAAACTTGAGTCCCTGTCTGATCTCGTGCAGGCTTCTTTCACCATTTTTGTGTGCATTTTCTCGACAGTGCTTGCTGCAATGCATTTTGGGAGTGCCTTAAATTCGGCAAAGAGAAAGTCATTTTTCTGCCTTCCACTAAGAACAGCCTTTGTGTTGAGAAATACTTAGGCAGCTCGCAAGGTTTCTGGAACGCAGCCAGTGTGTATTTATTGCTGCATCAAAGCAAGTTTCTTTGTAAATAAATTCATGCGAATGTTCACAGTAAATAACGTTTTGCTTTGATTGGAGGAGCTTGCCGCTTGTGCACCGTATAATTATCGAGGTGCGTTACTATCAGCGAGAAAAAAAAAAAAAAAAGACACATGCTGTGATTATCCTGCAGAAATCAAATCCCGTCATCTACAGATATCCATAGCCGGCGTAATCAGACCGAAGCCTTTTCGATGTCCTTGAATGCCAATTAATTACGAGCGGGACCTCTCGAGCTCCTGAGGCCCAAACCTTTGTCACTGTGAGTGTGCGAGAGTGTGTTTGCGAGTTAAAGAGAGCTCCAGTGCTCCGGACTCTGGCATATTTCCTCATTAGACCCTCTGGAGACAGAATGACCTTTGACCTATTGGCTTAGTGACGGATGCTGCAGTGCCGCTGGTTGTCAGCTCTCTGGCAATGTGTCTGCTCTGACCTGCCCGGTCCATTTCACCATCACGCCGCGTTTTCCAGGGTCCCGAAGGCCGATCGCTCTCCCGAGAGTTCAAGTTTTAGATCTGATTATATTTGCGTAATTTGTATTTAATGCTGCCGTGTATATCGGATTTCCTCACGGAGGACAATTGGAACTAATGTAACTGGAGCTAAAAACTGTATGCCAAGGGCAATCCGTCGAGCTGAAAAATGACCCAGGGTTATTTATGGAGCGGCGTTTGTGGTTGTTAAATGACATGTAAATGTGCACTTTTACAATAATATCTGCCAGTTTGCCGTGACAAATTGATGCAGTGTAGAAGATACACTCTGAAAGTGTGTGTTGGATAGTTTAGGCTCAGAAAGAGGATTCTGGGATTAGCTGCTTTGTGGTGCCTGTTCGTTCATCAGAATTTTCTGCTCCAAACCAATGGGGAATTTTTTGGAAGGCAGTCAGAGTGAAAAAATTCGAGGAGGAATGTTGTAATGCGCCTGCTTTCATTGTGAGCGTCGCGCGTTTAAAACGATATGACATTTCAGTCAGTGGATAGTGGGGTTATTTTCTTTTGCCGTTCTTACAGAGCTGGAAACACTAGCTGATGTTTTTAGATTTCAATTATCAGATGAGAGCTTTGTGAGTTTCATGATTAAAAGACATTTTTGAATTACTACATAACTACAATAATAGGGTGATTTTATAACCCGAGGGAAATGTTTTCAGCCAGATTTTCATTTTTATTGGTCTCTGTTATTATAAAGGAATGTTATGGGTTCAATAGAAGTTCAGCGTATCAGAAATACATTTCTCAGTTCACTAAATAATGTACTGTGTTATGGTTTATACTGCTAGGAGTTACAGCTATTATTCAAATAATTGCTTTTTAACTGTTTATTCATCAAACAGTCAACATAAATATGTATCATATTTTTTTTCATCATAAATTAGGCTGCACAACTGTTTTCTACATTGATGATAATGCATGTTTCCTAAAAAGAAAATCGGCATATCATAATGATTATTCATATAGAAAAAAGTTTGACTGTATTCGCTGTATTTAATAAATAATGCAGCCTTGGTGAGGTGAGCATAAGACCCCTACCCCGAACTTTTGAATAGTAACAGATATTAAATTTGTATTCATGTTCAAAAATGATGTTATTTGAGCTGTAAAGTTGTTTGAATCCTATTTTTAGTACATTGATGAAAGCATGCGTACTGTGAGTGGGTGACTGTAGGAAAGTATGATGTGAAAGCTACCCTGTTTACCAGGCCAGAAGGGAAAAAGATAGAGATATAACATTAAACGGGTAAAGTCAGCACTGTCAGGTTAACACGTACAGTATGCACAGAGAGTGTATACGCTGGGATGAGTCAATCATTTTCTGACTTGTATTGAACACACAGGGTTTCTGTAATTCATCTTGAATGAAGTTCAACAAAGGCAGAACGTTATCTATACATCTTTAATTCAAAGAGTTTCTTTGTCGGATTCAAAAATGTCGTATTGTCATATGTAGGCTACTTAAAACGAAAACCGCTTAAAATGCATCAGGAGTGATTAATAGAAGGATTTGCGTTTATTAGCTAATATTTGTTTATGAGCATCTCAGAAGGGATTCTAAAACGAGATCATCATCGCCTTTCCTGCATGTCTCGTTTTTTGAGCGATTAAATCAATTTCTTGTAAAGGGAAAGTGTTTTCTCTTCTGTGTTTGAAGGTTTGTCTGACTGCACTCATCAGCATGCGGAGCAGCGGTTGATGGGTTAACCCTTCGTGTGCTGGCAGCGGGATGATTGGCCTAGGCTTTGTGCTGCTCTCTCTCTTTCTCTCTCATCTGTCCTTGGGGGCCTCCCCCCCCCCCATCACCATGTCTGGGCCTGGAGCCCGTTGCTATGGTAACCTCAGGAAGAGTTAATGCAGCAGGAGACTGAAATTGTATTATCTTCTATTTTTCCCCCCCGTTCCTTTCTTCATTTTTTAGTTTATTATTATTTTTTTAAGCTGAGTTGGTGGTGGGGAGAAGGAATATTAGTTCACGTGTGATTTCTAATAATAATAAAAAAAAAAATGTCTCTTGGCGGTGGGGGGTAGTTTTGGGTGAAATAAGACACATTTTATTTGTTCTGTTCTTATTTTAGAATTATATTAAAGCTGCAGCCAATATACCGGACAGGAAGGAATCAGTCTAAATGTTTGTGGTGTAAAAAGACTCAGATTTATTGAATAGGTCTTTATCTTTACCGGTTTTCGCTTCTTTGACTTCATCACCCTCCCACCATTTCCCGTTTGACACTTGAGCTCCATCGAGGGCTCGTTTGCTTTGCTCCGACCACTTGTCTCACTTCATGTTTCTGCCCATTCATTGACAGTGAAGAGTGCGGGTCCAAGGGCTCCACTCAAGACCACCGGATTTGCTTGAAATCCCTGTATTAACCGCTTTGTAATCCCACCGTCCGCTTGTGACGAACGAACTGGAGAGATGTGTATTTTAGCAACCGGAAAATTAATAGAGGGGCTGAATGTAAGCTAGACAAAACAGTGAGACACGCTGGGAGAGGAGGCAAGAAATTATAGACCAGATCTGAGGTTGAGTTTAGACACGCTTCTGTAACCTCTGAAAGCTGGTTTAATGACGTTTGGGGACATTTGTGTAGTACATGCATGAGTTAGAAATGTTTCAGTCCTTTAGGAACTACTTCAATTAAAACAAAACTTTATTAATATTATTAATATACTTGCATTTCTGTACTTTAAAAGATTGCATAAGGGCTCAATTTCTGCAAAAATCATTTACTTGAATTATTTAATTTTCCTTTTAAATATACAGTTATCTAGGCATCAAAATCAAATTTGGGGGGGGGGGAAATTACAAATTTTACCAAAATATTTACAAGATTATTATTAATAATAAATGTTTCTTGTTTAA
>JAUMHP010000016.1:636763-649993 GCA_032361065.1 Enteromius trimaculatus
AATATATTTTATTTTTTTATTATATATATATATATATATATTTATATATATATATATATGCAATCTCAAACTACTGAAAAACTAGTAACCATTACTAAAAAATGTTTTTCAATAAAATATATAACTTTTCTAGCAATAAAAGCCATTATTAATATTTTTTTTGTATATATATAAGCTACATTTAACATATCTTTGCATAAGATATCCTATGAATAATATATATATATATATATATATATATATATATACATTTTTATAATAAAAATAAGAACATGCTACTGTTTTAAAAAAAAAAAGAAAAAAAAAGAAAGGTGATCACAAAGTCTGAATTTTTTTGATGAAAAAATATTGGAAAAAAATATTTTCTAAATGTAAAATACCTGTTTTTATACTTTAAAAAGCAATTTTAGTCAAATATAATATTCCGAACTGAATTTCCAGCATCGTTACTCCAATCTGCAGTGTTTGAAATCATTCAAATTTTCTGATTTAATAATAATAATTTTCTGCTCCTCAAGAAACAATTCTAATATTTAGCATTGAAAACATTTGTGTTGTTTAGTGATCATTTATTGCATTGATTTTTATTCTTTATTAAAATAGAAGCCATTAGTAATATTAGGAAATAACTTTTTTGTAATATGACCTGTTTTCCTGAATTTCTTCTGAAATGTTTAGGTGTTCTTTGGACTGAAATGTGACAGTCGTGAGTCTCTCTCATTGACAGCTGCTCTACTATTCTTGCTAAAGCGCAGCATCTCTCATTGAAAACATTGAAAGTAATTACATCTCAGTGCAGTCAATGTAATTTGCAGTCTATTAGCGACAAATTCATTGGCATTCAGAATTGAACAGAGCGTGATTAAAGACGAGCCGTGGACCCTGAGATCTCTTCAGGTGGAGTCGCTTTGAAATTATGCAGCAATTAACATCTTTCGGACAGAAGCGGCGTCGGGCCGCCGGTCGATGATGGGAAGTTGTTGTTTGGTGTTTAGCTGTTTTTGTGTCTGAAAAACACAGCAGCCTCGGAGGGCAATGTTTAGAACCGGCAGCTGATTAAACCAGTTCAAAGGAATGGAAAATTAAAGCGTAAAGATTTCTGAAATCTGCTCTGTTTTCATCTTTGATGCTCACCATTCCTTCAGCCAGCTAGTTTTCACAAGTTGGTTTAGTGACTTCTTTCAGCTGTTTAAATATAATATTTATAAATGGATTCATGTATATATAATCATAAAAATCTATCCATCCATACATACGTTTTTTTACTAGTGTTATTGTATGTGAATGTATTTAATAATACATTAACATAATATATACATATTACTAGGGATGTAACGGTATCAAAATTTCACGGTACGGTAATACTTCAGCATGAATGGCACGGTATTTATTGAATCATTTACATAAAAAACAAAACTAATTAAGAGGCTCAAAAAAAGTGGCAGAAGTTTATTAAACAGTTGACATAAACACTGAACATATCAATGACACACACATTAGCCATCTATCTGTAAACTTTGAAACAGGAACTTTTTAATAATTTTAATAAGAAAAAAATGATTAAACCTTCCACACATCTGATTTAAAACCTGCTTTAGATTGCTAGATGACGTCATATATCAATTTGCATATTCATTACGTCAGTGCGTCATATTATCTTGCTTCTCTGTGGTCACATATACGGTATTTGATATTGCGGTACAACGGTATTTACAATACAGCTACATCCCTACATATTACAATATTATATTTTTTACATTTATACAGTCGATAAAATATTATAATAATATAATCATTTTTATAGATTATGCTATATTTTGATAAATAATGTATTATTATTATTATTATTATTATTATATTTTAATATTATATATGTGCTTTCTAAATTAGTAATATTATTAATAATAATTTTAGATATTTTACTTTTTTGTCTCATCATTGTCTTTACAGTCAAAAATACTGTAATGCAAGAAATACATTTTCTTAATTTCAGCAAGTAAATAAATATACAGACATTATAATATAAAAAAAATTAATACTGTTTCATATTTTAAATAAATGAATTAAATAAATATTCTTAATTTATTCTTTATTCTTCTCCCTCTTTCTTTAAACTACACTTGATTTTCCATAAATATTACATCTTTGTCTGTATGTTTTGTGAAAAATGAAGCAGACGTTTCTGGACAGTGTTTGAATCTCCTCTGGGTTGAGCTGGGATGTTCAGTTCAGGTCATCAGCCGGATGTAGCTCTCGACGGCCCAGTCAACCTCTTCCTCCTTCCTCTTCATCAGCCCCTCCATCTCTCCCTCTCTCCCAGCTGAGAGCCGACTCTGCATAATTACAGGCCAGGGGTTAAAAAGTGTCTCGAAACCACGTTCCGTCTGACAGCTGAGCTTCAAAGCCTGAGATAATAAAGGAGAGATCCCGTAGCCTGTTGCAGTTGTTTGTTATGCATTATTTTGTTGCTCATATGATGCATCTGTCACCAAAGCGCATGGAAGGCCGATCCCAGCATTCAGGTTTTGACCGAGATTAGATTTAGGTTCTTAAGCGCACCCTGTACGCTGTTAAGTTCAGCCGCAGATCTGCAATTACACCATAATTGTGGTAAATTCCTCTCAATATGAAAGTGAAATATGGAACATGAAGAAGACATTAATTTGAAGTCGGTGCCCATTAAGGGATAATCGACATGCAGCTGCCATAATTTCCTCTCTCGATTATGCAGTCTGCTGAATGCGTCTCTGACTGTTACTGCGCTCCGATCAGTTTTTACAGTTTGATGACATGGAAAACTGACATTTGTTTGGCGTTTGGTGGCTGTTTGTGGACAGCGCTCTGATGTTTCAGCATACGCCGACGTCTAAATTGGGTCAAATTCTGGAAATGTGCCGGAGCTCCTCCTGCAGTATTCATGACATGACATTTCAGACTCCAGACATGCTTTCTAATTGGTGGACGCAGTTAATCACTGATCCCTGTATTGTGCAGTCGAAAGAGCCCAGAGAAAAAAACATAAAAGAAGAGGATGGAGCGAATTAGAAACAGCACAAGGCTGTGTGACAAAGACAGGGCGTTTTATGCAATCGCATGCCATATTTTGATGTATGCAATGCTGTCTGTGCATTTTAACACTTAAGGCGGCGATAAATGATTTGTGGAAAAACCTTGTAGAAAATAGATCTAATTAATGATGATGATGATGATGATGATGATGATTGTGTAATAATAAATATAATAATTAACTGATGTTTAATTAACTGATGTGTAAGCATTATAACTGTAAAATTTACTGTCTTAGAAATCTGTTTAATAATACAAAATATAGAATACTAGAATGCATTTATTATTTTTTATTATTAATTAGAATTATTATTAGTAGTATAATTATAACACTATACACACAACAGCAAAAACAACAACAGCAATACTACTACTAATAATAATAATGAAATGCTGCAATGTAGAAAATACTATAATGTATTTAGTATTACTATATAATATTGTAAAATACAATTATAATATTATCACAATAATAAATTACTTTATTGTAGCGACATACTACAGAGCATAACATAACATAACATAACGACACATGACATATAACATCACATTAACATAACATTAACATAACATAACATATAACATATGACATATGACATATAACATAACATAACGACATATGACAAATAACATATGACACATAACATAACATGATATATGAGATATAACATATAACATAACATTAACATAACATATGACATATAACATAACATATAACATATCATATCATATAACATATTATATAACATAACATACATAACATAGCATGTAACAAATAAGATAACATAACATGACATGACATATAACATATTATACAACATGTAACATAACATAACATATCACATAACATAACATAACTACTACTGTCAAATGATTAATTGGAGTTAATCACATCCAAAATAAACGTTTTTATTAACACAATATACTGTATATAATAACACAACACAACATCATTGTGAGTCCAGATGTTTTTTTTGTTTTTTTTTATAATTATAAATTATAATTGGAATTTAAATTAGATGTGCACATTTCTGGATAAATCATATCTAACCGGTTCCTGCGTGTCTGTGGATTGCAGGGCATGTCTTTAGTGCCTTTAGTACATTGGGGATCATGTCTATTACTAATCATCTCTGCCCTGAAGGAAGAGCATCAAAAGTCAGTGACAGTGGTGAAGTGTGTTCTAGGCTCTATTGTGCGGCCGGCGTCTCTGCTGTCCCGCTGAGCCACTGCTAATGTGAGTGCAAACAATGGGCTCCTTGAGGAAATGGAGAGAGTCCTGAGGGGAAGTGGTGTCAGTGGTCAGGGTGATAACCTGGCACCTAGCAATTACTGTCAGCACTGCTCATTAATCTGAGAGAGTCTGCCTTCCCGTCCTGAACACTTCCCCAGCCCGGACGCTCTTCTGTGAAGGAATGCTAAATTTGGTCTGATTTTGAACTGGTCTCGCCGGTGTTTCTGAGGGTGGATATGTTTCTCTTACTGTTGCTAGTTACTAGTTATTTGGCATCAGTTATTACAGTATCTTGTGACAATGATAGATTGATCCAAAGTATGAGTAGTGCATAATGCATAATATAAAGTTTTCTTTTTTTTTCTTTTTTAACTGTTAATACAATTAAATAAATAATTCATAGTATTACTGTATCTTAACAGAATAAATACAGCGTTGGTAAGCTTGCATGCAAGAGTAAACAAACAAACAACTTTTTGGTTAGTTTTTGGCCAGAATTGAGATCATTTATACTTTTATTCAAAGATGCATTCAGCTGATCAAAAGTTTCAGTAACGTGCAACGCATGATATGAAGTGTAAAGTACTTTTATCAAATATAAATTAACGTTTGAATTTTGAACCCTGAAAAATGATCATGGTTTTCACAAAGCGATTCATAATAATTAGAAATGCAGACTTTGTGAGCACAAGAAAAGGAAAATAATTACAATAAAGTTTTTTTCAAGGAAAGCATATTCACAAGAGCTCTGGGAAATCACAAAAAAGGCAGCAGAGGAAGCAGAAGGAAGAGAAAACGAGTGTTCCCGACAGAGCCAAGGCTTCCCTCGGGCCAGCCTGTCCCAGTCCCACCAGACGACCCCCAGCCTCTTCCTGACAAACGCCTGCTATCTTCCACGCATCAATCTCATCCGAGCGCTGATATATCAGGAAATAAACGAGAGCAGATCTCCACCTCTTCTGTCACTGCCTTAATGTGTGAGATAAGCAGCTCCATATAATTACAATCCTCCAAAATAATTGTAACAAGAGGCTAAACGCTTAGCTGTAGTTTTAATTAGCCTGTGCTTCAAATTAATAATTGCCGCTTAAATCAGAAATCAGGCCCACTGTTGTGGCGGCTGCTTCGTTCTAATAACAGTGGCACTCGTCGACTGTTTATTACATTATTTCTCTATGGGAGGCTTTCACCGGGGGCTGAAGAGAGAGAGAGAGAGAGAGAGAGAGAGAGAGAGAGATGCAGCCGCTCTGTTTGGTTATCTTTCAAATGCAGCAAAGCTCAGCTAAGATTAAATTCATTCACTTTTCCATGGATATCGCTGTTCATTTCCCCCTTCGTCGGCGGTGTTGGGAAGAGGCAGAGGAGAGGTGGAGTACGAAAGGATGGAGGGAGAAAACTGCCAATGCCACATATTCCAGAACATAATCATGCCACCAACAACAGCACGCCGCTGTTTAACATACGCTCGCATAAGACTGTATATACGGCCCAGGGAAATTCTGCTAATGTGTTTATGCGAAGTCTGAATATATCACTGGTGTGTTCTCAGAGGAAGGAAGGTGGGCAGAGCCTCCTCTGAAGCATGGGAAGAGAAAATTATTGACTGTACAAAAATCAAGCAAAACAAACATTACGAAAGAGGAAATTAAATCATGTCTTTAGGGTGTTTTCCGAGATCGGACGATTTTCTCTATGATAATATGGACAGTGGTATCTTAGTATGGTGGAGATGGGGTTAAAGGGTACATATGATGATGTGTGTATCATTTTGCGTAATGCGATATGGTTTAAGTTAATATATATATATATATATATATTTCTCCACGTACAGTACATTATTGTTTCTTCTCTAAGCTCCGCCTCCTGAAACGGGTCGATTTGCACAAAGATTGCCATTCTAAAAAAGTGAGGTGTGCTGTGATTGGCCAGCTATTCAGTGCGTTGGGATTGGCCGAGATGTTACACCCCTCACCATTACATGATGCTGCATCCCAGCGCTATGACACCAAAACAATAAAACACAAACGAGGCATCCGTTGCAGACATACAGTAATTACTGATTATTATGATTTAGTTCTGCCTTGTTACTTGTCGTGTTGCATCACGCCTCTTAAACATAACACCATGTCTGCATTCATGATCGGAGAAACAACAAGCACTACCCTTCACTGCTCAAAACTGCGTTTGAATAGTAAGTAGCAGCTTCTTTTACTAAGAAAACCTCACTTACTTAAAGGTTGTGAGTCAGAAGCGCCAGACTGTTCTTGCAGAGGTAGTCTCTGTACAGCCAACATGCTCTGTCAGGTTTAGGAAGCAGTCCTCCGTAAATGTGCTGAACACACTTGAATATTTTTTTATTTTATTTTTTTATATCTGAAATATCTTAATACAGTTGGTTACACTTTATTTTAAGGATTGTCAGAGTGATTATGCATTTAAGCACCGAGTAATATTATTTAACTTCATTTACGGTTACTTGCATGTAATTCTGCATAATCCATTGTTATTATAAAAGTAAATTCATGTAATGTGTAACAAGGACACCTTAAAATAAAGTGCATTTTATAATTTATTTGAGGCATTACCTCTACCATACTAGTGTATAATAAGCAGGCTGTTTTCCCCAGTGTGAGGAGAAATGACGCTCACACACAGAGCCCATTGTCTTCACGCTGTTAAGCTGTCTCACACTGCTGCAGTCATAACTAGGGGTTATTTGCACCTCAGCGTTCTTCCTTTAGTTTCTTAATCGTGTGTAGCACGCTCTCACTGGCCAATGCAGTGCTCTGTGTTTGCAGGGTAACACAGTGTCAAGGGAGCCAAGTGCCTGGAAGGCTCTGCCACTGACAGCTGTAAATTTGATTTATCGTCCTGTCAGGTGGCTATGTCAGGTGTGCCCCGCGCCCTGACATAAAGATAACTGACATCTTGCTGTCATTAAGGCCTGGGAAGCACCGTCAATCTCTCGTCGGTGTATTTATTCCCACTTTTCTTTGTCACTTATTTCTTCCTCGACCCCTCAGAAGAAGCACCTGTCACCCCCAGACCAGGCCTCGTTTTTCTCGTACCGTTTCATCTCCCGCCTTCTGGAATAATTTGGTGATGGATTAAATGCCGTGGCTGAAGCCGCAGGACTCCGAGGTGCTCAAGGGCCGATTGAAGACCGTCTGATTCCAGCTCTCCAGCTCGCTGTGCTATCCATCACCTCCGAGAGCTG
The DNA here is from genome assembly GCA_032361065.1 of Enteromius trimaculatus. Classification (NCBI taxonomy): domain Eukaryota; kingdom Metazoa; phylum Chordata; class Actinopteri; order Cypriniformes; family Cyprinidae; genus Enteromius; species Enteromius trimaculatus. Next base: position 644,281 of record JAUMHP010000016.1, read on the forward strand.
GATGACTCTCTGTTGCTCTGGGAAAGTGTCCTATTAGCAGGGCTTGATAAAATATGTGTTTGAGGTATCTTGGGTTTTATCAATGTTGACATAAGATGAAAGCAATGATTCTATCAGCGCAGAGTCAAAATAATGGTTGTTTTTAAATTGTGAAATTGAAGGGACAAGTCAGGAGTTATTAAAATTGAGGCAACACATTCAAAATGAATTATATTTGAACTCTTTGTAATTTCGGTTTTGATATTTTTTTGAATGTTTGAGAACATTTCTGACTGATACTAAGTTGCTAAGTTTTTTTAAATATTACGTATCTATGTAACAAAATATTACAGTAGTAGTACATTATTATTATTATTGGTAAATTGGTGTATAATCACAACATTTTTGCTGGTTTGTTATACGTTTGTTTTTAAACAAAATATTTAACTGTAAAAACCTACCTGTACTATGAGTACAGCTGCTACTACTAATACTAGTAATAACACATTCCTAATTACATACAATCACATCTTTGCAAACAAGTACAGCAAACCTTGAGCTTTTTTAAAATCACATTTTAAATTAAAATTCCCTTAAAAAATAATAATAAAAAAATCTGATAAACTGCAAATAATTTTCCACCAGACTATGCAGCTTTATTAAGGTGTTAAATTTGAGCACATTAAAATTAAGAAGCAACATAATAGCAAGAGCAAGAATCAAAGTTGCAATTTCATAAAACGATTCAAAAGACACATTAACATTTTTTATATTTCTTATGTTTTAATATTCATATTTTCTATTTCACCATTCTATGGGATAATCAGGCTCATCCTGGATATGGTAGAGAAAAGTGTTGTTAGCTTGCTAATTAGTTTTTTAGGGACAGCACATCTCTTGAAGCATGTCATGTATCCTTCAGTGAGTGAACGAGCAAACAAATGACCAGACAAGTACTAAGACATCCTCCTACATGTACAGAATATGCCAAATGAAAACTCACCATCTCTATCCCGCCGTTGTTCCTCCTCAGGGAGAGATGCTAATGCTACGGCTAGCGGCTGCGGTGTGTGTCTGTTCCCGAGGGAGGTGTGCATTAACCCGGGGCCATTCTGCATTATGATAATGATAGAACCCAGTCTACGGGTCCTAATCAGCCACTGTCAGCTTAAAACACCGGCCTCGGGGCCAACTAGCCACAGCTAGCATGGCACACGCTCAGCTTAGCACACCGCGTGTTTGTTTCTTTGCTAGTAGATGAATGGTAAAGTCATTTACGGACGTTAAATAACTCAGAAGAGGCCTTGGAGAGGCGTCACAGAGTCTTTTGGATGAAGTCGTCAATTTAATGAACGTAAAGGAAAATGCGAGGCTGACAGAGTCCCTCAGAGGGCGACGCTTGGGTTTTCATTTGTGAAATCGTTTACTCGGCACGCTGAATTCGGGATTGTCAACTACCACGGTATGACATCTGCCTTTGTTTAAAACAAGCTTGAATTTCCTGTAACAATCCCCCACACTGATTGCCATACGAGGTCCTTCAAATCTAAATAAACGCTCCCTGAGGCTCCAGCCCTTCTTACAGCGTTTCAAACAGAGCTGCCTCTTCCTGGCAGTCTCCTGTCTGTTCCTGCAAAGCATCTGTGCACCAATCCAGTTACTTTATCTCCTCCGCCACGCTCTCCTCATCTGCTTAGTGTCAGCTCGGGCCTATTAGACAGATAAGGGCTTCCCTTGAATCTCTTACAGGCAGGGTTTTTTGCCGTCGATTTCTCGCATGCCAACTCGAATCACGCTCTTACTCTCTATCGTTCTTTCTCTCTCGTTTCCCGCAGTCATTACGAGCAGGACCGCTCGGCGCTGAAGAAGAAGGAGTGGGAGCGAAGGACACAGGAAGTGCAGCAGGATGAAGACTTGTTCTCTACCGGATTTAATCTGTTTGGTGAGCCGTACAAGGTAAGGGTTTTGCCAAAAGGCCCAATCACACACACACACACACACACACACTCGTCATCTGACACAGGGCATCGCTTCAGCTAAAGGATGCTGAGTTGCTCTCTTTACATCCAATATTTACTCAACTTCTGCCCCCTGCCTCAGGTTCACCTAGAATTGGTTTGAAGTAATGCTTACGATCAGGGTTATGTCGTTTTATTTATTTTTTTCCTTTAGATGCCTGAGCAAAATATTGCTTTTAGGATTAAAGTTAGGAGGTAAATGATCAACAGCATGGATCTAGGCATTTGAAAAATAACTGTGCTACATATTAAGTATAGTTCTCACAATCTGTCATTACTCACCTGTATGTCTTTCTAAACCTGTGCATCTTCAGAACGCAAATTAAGATATTTTGATGATTTCTGAGAGCAACTACCACGTCCAAGGCCCAGAAATCAGTAATCACATGGTTCAAATTGTCCATGTGACATCAACTTAAATTGTATTAAGCTACGGGAATACTTCAAAGAACACAAAAATAAGGACTTAATTCTCAAGGTTAAGGTTGAGCCACTGATGTCATGGATTCTTCTGATGATGTCATTACTGTCTTTTTGGGTCTTGAAAGTTTCAGTTGCTTGCTGTCTATGCAGGGTCTGGAAGTTCTCAGATTTCCCATAAACATTTAATTTAAATAAAACATTAGATTTAATTTGACCAATTTTACTTTCAAATTATTAGTTTATATTGTCAACGGATTACCACCGAAAATGTACGTTAACTTTTTTTATGTTTACGTTTAACATAATCTCTCGACCCTCAAATAATCAACTATGCTCCAGGATTATGTTCAATTAATCTACAACAAATGACACTCATGTATAGTAATGCACATATACGTACAAATAAAATATCAAATACATCTATCCATTTTTAACGGGTTTAACGGAGATGTCCAATCAACAATAAATCATTATTATAACAATAAAAGTGCTAGACTTTAGAAATAAACTAAATGAGTATTAATTAAATAAGCAGATACTATTAAATAACAAAATTACAGAGCAAAATGTATATAAATATATAAAAGTTGCTCTTTTTTATTATTTAACAATAAATAAAAAAATAAATAAAACTTTTTTGTCAAAACTAGCATCGTGTACAAATAAAACTGAATATTGAATTATTTTGTCTTGTGGTACTTTGATTGTGAAAAGTTGTGAAAAAAACTGAATGTGAATTTGCGGTTCATTAAGAAAGGGGTGAAGATTTCTTCCAGGCAATCAGCTATATTTATTTAAGCTTGTGGCTGCTGTGGTTAAAACAGACATGGAGGTGAAAAGTCAAATTCACACTCGAGAGCATACATAAAACATAAATCTACTTTGTCAAATGCATCTTTACTAGTATTGCCATAACCTTTATTACATCAACATAACTGCAGTATTGCAACTGTTAACAAGAAAGGCCATAACTAAATGACAGTACTAAATATTGATTTCTCTCCATAGATGGCCTAGGTTACATCAGTCCAAAATAAAACTAGTTATTACACTTCTCTGGATTATGAAAACACACAGGGATATTGTACATAGTTGAGTGTATAAAATAAGTAAACAGGGTTTCAGAACATTTCAAAGACCGCGCTTTGGTCTCATAAAAATATGTACCTCCGTGCACATTTTGTACAACACCGTTTTTTCGTACCTTACTGCACGTTTCGCAGCACATTTCAAAGAGAAATGTCCACTGAGTGGCGCTGAAACACAGGTTCAGTACGTGAATCCTGGCACATTTTTATTACGTTGATCTTGGTATGTATTACAGCGGTTCAGAATTGAGATATGGAAATATGCCTTACACTAAGTCCAACTCTAAACCTACCCGAGTGTGTTAACAAATGCAGAACTGATATAGAAATGCATTTCCTGATGCAACCATGCCATTTCACCTGCCTTTTATACAGATTTGAACTGTTTGAAGCTGGATGTGTGTGATGTGAACGTTCAAAAGCATCAGTTTTCAAATACCCCAGCATATTAATATTGTTCTGAAGTCACAACATGATATTCTTTGTATTCTTTTTGATAAACGAAGCATAATTTATTAATCACAATTTTTGTGTGAAAAGGAATAAAAGGTGTCAGTTTTACTGCTTCTAGTGTAGTGATATGTACTTGTTGGTAAGCATTTTGTGTCTCACTAAAAAGTGCACCAAGGTACATTTACGTCATGAGACCAGGTAGACTTGTCACTACTCAAGAAACATCACTTTCATTGCGTCAATAAGCATCAAGGTCGCCCTTCCAGCCTCAGGTATAGCTTATCTGTTTCCTCAGCCAGCTGTTAGCATGGGCTGAGACAGACCATCTCAGAGAGTGAAGCACTGTCATTACGGCCGTCCCGAGGTCCTCAGGGGCCAGAGAGCAGGATCAATCTTCCCCTGGTCCTCTGCATTCAGTCAGAGCCGTTCACCCCGGAGCATTATTACGACTGCAAAGCCTGGATGAGGACAATCTTACCGTCACTCAGCACTTACTCATGCCTTAATTGCTCCATCTGTGTCGTTTCCACGATACTGTCATGTAAACAGTTATGATGGGGTGAGTCGTGACAAGTTATGACAACGTTTTACAGCTTTGGTTTTGATCCAGAACAGGGATTTTCTTTCTTTTAATAGCGTGTTTTCACTTGATCGTGGCTTGAAGACTTCTTCTGGTTTGAGTGACAGCGTCGCTTAGAGTTTGACAGTTGAACGGCCTCGCGAAAGCTGCGATTGAGGGTTATTTTAGCTCGATCGAGTGTGGAATACAGCATATGTCATCTTGTATATTTTAGTTCTGTCTGAGGATCTGTGGTAATTGATGCAGATATGTACAATGATTTATGAGCTCCATTTACCATCGGGAACATCCGAGTTTGGTTTACTAGAAGAGCTAATTCCCTCATAAATGGTGTTCAAACATGATGGCGTGTCTGTAAACTACAGCTTTGAAGCAAGGACGGCCTTTCTTGTAGAAGAAGGCCCTGAAATTTGTCTGTTGCTTCCCACAGAGCAGCAGGAGAAAGATGTAGTGCTGCCTTCTTCTTTATTTTTATGTTTTAGGGCTAATTACAGTTCTCCTAAGACAAGACACGCTCTCTCCCCCTCCTTTTGGTTTTGCGTTTATTTTTTTCCCCCCTTAACTTCATATCTGCATTCTCTCTCTCTCTCTCTCTTTCTCTAATCAGCTCTACACATGCCATTTATCTTCATCTGGTCCAGACCTCTTCCTCTTAGCCTCTGAAATTAGTCGCCTCAACATCAGAGCTCTCTGCTAAAAAACAACTTCAGCCTCACATATATAAAGCTAAAACTGGGTCGCTGCTGACGTCGAGCTGGAGCGGCGGGCAGAGCTTTTGCTCACAGTTTTAATGTGAGAATCATTGGTCTCTGAAATGCTTACAGGGTGACATCGGGTGAAGGGTACATTTGTTGCTTCTTTTGCTTTATTTATATAGCGTTTGTAATAATGAAAATGGTCCCAAAGCAGCTTTACGGGTGCCGAGACTAAATCCCCAGCGAGCAAGCGCAAGGTGTTTGCGATAATGAAAAACTCTCTAAGTAAGGAGGGAGACTTGCTACAAGGTGAGTGTGTCAGTCTACTGCCGCTCAAGAAGAAAACTTCATAAAAGTCACTAGTCATAAATCCAAGGGGGCTGTTTTGTAATCTTTTTGATATTTGTCCAAGAAACTACAGTTCCGCCAAATGTTTTTTTTTTTTTGACAGTTAAAACTCATTAAAATCAAATTTCT
>JAUMHP010000016.1:656233-666671 GCA_032361065.1 Enteromius trimaculatus
ATTTTTTCCATATTTGCAGGAAGTGCACTAAAACATCAGTCAGTAAGGTTTTAAGAGCTTTATAAATGAAAAAAAAATTATGGTCACTATTGTGACCGGTGGGATTAAATGTGTTAACAATTGAAATTACCTATTCCGAAGTGTTCTCATATATATATAACATCCATTCCATTACAATATATAGAATCTTAAGTCAATTGTATTGTCAATCTCTAGCTGACTTTAGACCAACCACAGCTTCTTGTCTGCACCCTCTAAAACACAATTTATGACATTTAATAAAACAGTGGCTTCCCAAATGTCTACAACCTCCATTTATATACTTAAAGGAGTAGTCCACTCAAAACATGAAAATCATTTACTCACGCTTGAGTAGATCCAAACCTGTATGAATTTCTTTGTTGCACCGAACACAAAGAAAGATTTTTGCAAGTTTGTATTCCTTTAACGCCAAGTTTGCTAGAAGTGACGTTTTTGCTCTCTCAGTTATGTGGCATGGAAAACACAGATCATAACCTCGATGTAAACGTAGAAATTAAAATCAAGACACTGATGAGTCTTTTATTGTTCATATCCAGCATGTCAGCCTAAAAGACCACTAATAGCTCCTAAACACATCTGATTCGTTTTCACGAGTGAACCGATTGTTTATATTGAGGTTCTTGTTAACATCCATTAAGGGGAACTCTTTGAAATACTGAGAATTCTCTGGTGAAGCTGGAAAGGGTCGGCAATTGAGAGAGAAAACAAAGACTCTCATTGTGTGTGTGAATGGCCTGCGCCGAGTGGTAGCGCCCAAGTACCCAAATCTCTAGAACACACAGTGTCTTTTTAATATGACCCCATTAAACTGCCTTTACACTGCTGGTCCCACCTAAACAAACAAACCAGCTCACAGTTAGGACACAAGCGTTCACACAGACATGGACGTATTTCTGTCAAGAATTGCTTTTCTCTTGATGATGCTCTGTTTTGTTCATGTGTTCATTTTGGCCTGATTTCACGGTGCAACAGGGCTGCATTTCACAATTCAGCGAATTAAGTCTGTACGAGTCATTACAAGCATTTACCAAGACTTTGTGGAGTGTTTTAAAGAGGCAGCTGACACTGGAGCACTTAAGTATGTTTAAGTAGGTAATCTGTCCTTGTCTTGAAGTAAAGAAGGCCACGAGGGGAAGAAGAATGCTCCCCAAGATGCCCCTTCCGGGCAATTAAGTAATGGCCATTACAAAGTCTCTTGTTTCCCTTAAAACTTCTAAGTGCTGAAAATCACATTTGAAAAGTGAATAATGTCACTGAACCCCCTAATTGCATACTAAAACACTAGGAATGATAGCATTCGCGATAATGCACGTTTTGTTTTATTCTTAAAACTTTTAAGAAAGAATGATGACTGTCGCTCTCATGTTTTCTCTGAGACGAGGCCGTTGTTGATATAATGAAGGAACACGCACTCTCAAAAACGCTGGGTTATTAAATATGGACAGAGCCAGCAACTGGTTTGTTTTGACCCAATGTTTAACCCAATCTTCTGAATAGTAACTGCCGGTTCTGTCTGTGTTTTAGCCAATGCTGGGTTGTATTTAACCCAGCATTTATTTAGAGTGAAGAGATATACAATAAATGCATTGATGCAGCTGAGATTATTTCGGTTGAATTGGATGAGAAATGTTCCCAGCTCACACAGAACATTCTCAGAAGTTCTCTCAAAGTTAACTTTCTTCCAGGAATGCTGTTCTTTCAAAGTTATCTGGTCTCAGAACATCAGAAGAACACTTAATTTATACCTCATTTTTTTCCTAAATGTTTTAGTTGGAATGAATGTTTTGAAAGTTCAGAGAACACAGCGTTTTTTAGCTCATTTGGAAGGCTAGCCGGTTAGCTGGGCTGGAGGTGATATTCAGATCTCTGTCTTTGATTAGCATGTAAGAAAATTATAGCTCAGTGAAAAATTCTGTATTGCAATTCAAAAGGAGATGTGAAATCGTGTTGCTGTGTGTATAATTTACTATAAATAATCATAGAAACTGAAGCTCTTCTAATGATTTTCATTCCATCAATTCATTCATTCATTAATGCATTCACTCATTCATTCATTCATTCATTCTGTTTTAAGTTTCGTTTCGGCAGAAAACAAGTCATTAACTATGTCTGTCCTGTAATTAATTACTTATTTATTTTTATGAAGTAAATCCTAAAACGTCTCCTAAACCTACTAGTCATTTTAAAGTGTTTATATATTCCAATGAGCACTTTAATTAGCCAGTAAAACCTTAACTGTCAATGTAAGTACACAATTAATCATTCATAAATAGCTTATTCATAATTTTAAGAAACTTTAAACATAAAATGTCAGCAATTAACGCTTTAAATGAGAGCGTTTCTCTCTTTCTCACCTTCCCCTGAGCTGAAGTGTAGAATGCGTGTCTGGCTGCGCTCCAGCATTCTCATGCTTCACTCAAGCAGTCGAGCTCACACAACAGCTCTTTGTGTGCGCCCCAGATGGATTTTCCCTCACATTGACCGAACCACCTCGTCTGGGAGGTTTACGCACTCCTCTCACTCAGGAGTGTCCCTTTCAGATCTTTCACTCTAAAAACACCAGAGCAGAGCCACACTGGCCCACATTCCCATCCAAGAATCTGCACAAAGAACTCACAGTCGACACAGATTTTAATTATTGCATGAACTACAAAAGCATTGTGGAATTCTTCTAGAGCGCTTTATGATGCACTAACAGATTACTGTAATCACGTTTATTATTCATTGCACGTCTATTTATTGTATACACCTCAAGAAAGTCTATTTTAGTAAATAACATGACAAGCATTGTAGCATTATAACTATGGTAACACTTTAGAATGGGGAACACTTATTTACTATTACCTATGACCTGAATAAATTCCTAATTTATAATTAACAGTTTATAGCTAATTAATAGTTAGTAAAGTAGTTGTTAAGTTTACAGTATGTATTGGGTAGGATTAGAAATGTAGAATAAGGCATTAAAATGTGCTTAATTACCTCCAATAAATGGCAAATATTCTAATAATATGCATGCTAATAAGCAACTAGTTAATGGACCATAAAATAAAGAGTTAGCACAATTATTTATGAAAATATATAATGCATTATAATGCACATTGTGCATACTTTTATAGATCGAGGCTTTAAATAAAGTGGTAACAAAACCACTGAAAAAATTAATGAAAATAATTAATAGCTGGTAATATTAATATTGGTAATAATATTACATAAATTACATAAATTTTACATAATTACATAAATAATATATATATTAAATATATATATATATATATATAGATATATACAAACAATATCAAATCATGTTATTTTTTTTATTTCTCATTATTTATAATCCAGAAATTATTCAGAAATGTCAATATAATAAATCTCTGAATAGCAACCACAATTAATCAGGTTTTATTGTTGACATTAGTGCTCAGGCTTTACTAGGTCAGATGTCAGTCTTAATGTAAGACTGAGATGATCTAGAATCAGATGCTTTGTTGCGTGTAAGGTCACATGTTAACCATCCAATGCATAATTCCATCACTGCTTTAATAGCCTTGTGTGCGCTATGCTGGTCGTGCATCATTAAACATTATTTGTTTATTGACTGTTTATGTTGTTGAAAGCCATAACAGATGCATTTGCATTTTAGAAGAGCCGCACTGTTATTAATGTAGCAATTACATGTGAAATGAATGGAGAATGCTAATAGATTTATCTCTCTACTTTTGCTTCCTGAGATTAACGTAGCCTTTAATTGTATCAGTGTACATAAGAAGCACACACACACACATTTAGTTATTTATTAAGTACCTCTACATTCGGTCTCTTTAAAATGAAGATGCTGGTATGAATAAAGGAAAATGTAAATACAGCGATGAATACAGGAGTAAAGGCCTGAGCGTTAAGAAGAATGTTGCTTATTATGCAGATACTCAGTAGGGGGTGGGATAGCATCTTTTTCTTCTGTAGAATGCTGTGCAACTAATGATGTGCGTAAAAGATAACGATTATTATAAAACGGACTCTTGTTGTGAGCAAAAGCAGAATGGTATTGGACAGGCGTTTTTGAAGAAGAGAATGCTGTATCTTTTTGCCCGCCCTAAATTCAGGAGATGTTTGAAAACATTATTTTATGTAGATCAGCACACATGCACGGATAGGAATGGCACACAAACAGAAAATTCTGAATAGATTCTAAATACAGCGTCTCGCCGTTTCTGTGATCACACGTTGCTGGGTTTCATAAATATTGACTAACATCAAATGGAGAGCTGGCATGCATCTCAAAACTATGTTAATGGTCTAGTCAGCTAAAGCTTGAGCTAAATTCTCAGTTTCTTTATACTGACAAACACAGTCTTTAGATCTGTCCATACCGAGAAGGGTTCTGGGAACGCACTAAACACAAGCCTTGACTTTGCATTTACACTCACAAACATAGGTTGTTATCTTTGGGGCATTATGAAGTTCTTGGATTGCTTGTATCATTATTTTTATATTTTATCTTAAAATCCAAGTTGAATTAAATAGGTAGTTGAACTAAAAGTGAAACTTCTAAACTATTTACTCACATTTTGTGTCAATCAAACTAGTAAAAAAAAAAATGTAGAAAATGTCTTTTACGTTCAATAGCTGTTCCATAGTGACTGCGTGGTGTCAAGCTTAAAAAAAACAGTATAAATTCATTGTTCAAAGTCTTTTAAAGTCATACAATACCTTTGAGTTACTGACTCATTATTGATTGTTTTGAGACATTGTTAATATGCATTTATAATCTTCACCTCAGCTATCAATGCAAATAAATAATAATAGTTTGAGGTTGTTTCAGTCCAACATGCTCCGTTTGGGCCATATTTGCTTTAGGATTGCGGTGGAGGTGAATATTATTAGTAAATATATTAAAAACATGGTCTGATCTTTGACTTGAGGAGACTGTAAATGTAGTGCAGCTGTTCATTTGACAGCGTTTTTAATTATACAGAGGTTCCATTCATTGATATATAATTTTTCTTTCAGACTAACAAAGGAGATGCGCTGGCCAACCGGGTCCAAAACACACTTGGGAATTACGATGAAATGAAGGAGCTCCTGACGAGCCATTCCAACCAGAGTCACCTTGTGGGCATTCCTAAGAACTCTGTTCCCCAGACTCCAGTGGAGAAACCCGAGCAGCCAGGCTTTTTCCCTGAGGCTCAGCGGAGCCGAGCTGCTCCCTCCCAACCTGGAAGCCACAGCACCTCCATGCCTCCACCCCCCGCCAACGCCATGCCGAGCTCTAGCATTGTACATGGACATCAAGGCAAGAAGTCTCGCTCTTCAGACTGGTCCCGAGGGGGTCACTGTTCAAGTGGCGCCCAGACCGCTCAAGCAGCCAGCCGGGGGAAGCACTCCAGTCATGAGCAGACCTCTAGTAGACATGATCAGGACCAAGAGGACTCGAGTCCCAATCCTAGCGGACCTACAACTTCGTCACACTCCAGCAGGAAGCCGGCACAGTCTGGCAAAGAACCAACCACAGCCGAGCTTGGCCTTGGAAAGTCTCCCGCTGAGCAGGACTTGTGCTCCCATGGCTCGAACTCACCAATGGCCTCTACGTCCCTGCTCCCTAGTGGCCTCTCAACGCCGACTTTTCCCCAAGGCCTCCACTGCAAGCCCAGTAGCGCTGTGCAACAAAAACCCACTGCCTACGTCAGGCCCATGGACGGCCAAGACCAGGTCCCCAATGATTCCCCAGAACTCAAACCCCCTGTGGAGCTGGTGGAAGGATACAACAGTGGGCCATTTGGAGGTCTGCTGGATACCAAAAGCAGCACAGCTGGGACCAAGGGCAAAATTCCTAAGCTGACACTGCCACAATCCGGAGAGGTGAGTGTGACCATTTTTTGTCTGAGTCAAAGGGCAGGCTTCCTACAGATGTTGTAATCATTTGCTCTCGTTTGGATACAGCAGTAGTTGGACAGGAACAGTTGGCAGATAGGTTTGGCTCTGTTGACTTTCCCCTGGCTAGGTCTGTTTTGCATTGAAACCTGGCAGAACAAGGGCTTGACATAATGGAGTGCTTCATTAATAATCAGCTAATGAAACTCAGGCTTTCCTGTGAACTTACCTACTCTGCAAGGAAGTCTTCTTTTTGGCATGTTTAAAGATCAATTTTTTTAGCTTGAATGGAGGGAAATTCTGACCTCAGCGATTTGCCATGTTCAGGTTGGCGAAGTTTGTTGATATTGGCTTTCCTTTGAGACGAGAAGCAATTCTAGAGTTAAAACTGTTCAGAAGATCTGTGTGATTGAACACAGTGAAAACGGGTCAATTTCATGATTATGTTTCCCAGTTATATCCAATGCTATGACATGTTGATGTTTCAGAATCAGAACAATACTTTTGAGGGAAATAATGCACCTTTTTGTTCAGTAAGTCATTGTAGGTGGTTTCCTAAACATGCCCCGATTGTATGGTATAAGGTTTGAAGGATGATCAGATTAGTCATCTCTGCCTAGACTTTTATTTTCTGTGCATAGATGTATAATTGCAGTGAACAAATATTGTTTCTAGAAATGTTGAGTGGTTTTCTGTTGTGAGCTGCAGATGTACCTTTCTCTAGGATACAATAGTTCTTCACAGAGAAAGGAAGTGTGAATGTGTTGTTTTTTTTTTTTTTTTACTTTATGGCTTTTATTTTGATGCCAACTAATTATTTTTCTTGGTTTCTAGTCCTTGTAAAAGGTAGCCAGCTAGATACGATCTGGTTTCAGTTAGATCTTGATCTTGTTTACCTTTACCCTGGGTAGCATCTCAAGAGTCATGTTCCTAAAACACCTAGGAAGACCCTCCATGTCAAAGAACATCCGCATTTCTTCACAATGCAGGGGCCCATACGTTCTGAATTAACCCTCCGGAGGTTAAGAAACGGGAGCTTTATCACCGGCAATGTTAACTTCATCCCTTCTGTGAGGCTGACACTTAGAGTAGAGTTCAGTTGACCTCTCTTGGGTCGTGATACATGAGCCACGCTGGAGCCATTTACAGGCTATCCAGTGCCGTCACTTCCTCTGAATGGCTGCCAGCGGGGGGATTTGATCCCACGGCATTCTGTAGAGAGAAATGACTGCAGTTGAAGGCTCAGCGCGGCCATTTAGGACAGGGAATACCATCATTTAGGATTTCGCCAATAGGTGGTCTAAGATTAAAGATAACAGATTGTGGCGGCCTAATAGTTGTGTTATTATGCTTCAGGCTCATGTTTGGCACTGTAAAAACCCAGCAGCAACTGATGAATTCCTTCACTTTGAGTTGGTATCATGTGAGACGTAATTTCCCTGCATTTCCAGCACCGGGGTTTGAAAAATAGCCTCGTATCGATGCCTTGAGCTTGTTTGAGCAGTAGGTTGAAATTCCCATCGCTCTTACCTACGGGCTTAATCCACGTAAAGCAAACAAACCAAATAAGATAAGGTGCGGTAAACAAGAGTGGCATATGATTGAACAGGTTGACTCGCTGCTATCCAACCATAGCGAGGCAGCCAGCTGTTCTTCCTCTTTGTTCTATGGGGATCTCGACGGCCATCGGGCTGCAAATTGCACTATTGCCCATTTTGAAGCATATGGTGCGTTCGCGCAGTACAGTTAAGCATGTGGCAAGAGTAAAATCCTGGGGAATTTTAATTGCTCCGAGAGTGCCCTCATACTGGTCAGCTTGCAGGAAAATGGAGATGGATGTTGTTATTGCAAAGAGGGGCAGGCATAGAGAGAGAAGACCCCCCGTAGGGTGGGCCCCAGCTGGGCCTACGCCATCTTTCCCTACCCCTCCTTCTGACAGATGAGTCACTGCCTGAAAGTGAAAAGAGAGGGATGCAAAAGGGAAAAAAAAAATGAATGGAGAAAAAGCAGAGAGTTATGAAAACAGGGCTAGTAGGATTGAAATAAAACGCAAGAGCACGCGCAGAGCCCCTCTTTCAAGATGGCTCTTGGGATAAAACAAAACATCTACAAGGACATTGATTTGATTTTTTTTCCCACCCTGCCTTGCGTAGCTTTAGTTTGTTAAAAGGAGTGGATTCTGTAGAAGCGGCTCTCGTGGGATTCACCTGTACTCTGTTGTGCTGGCTACTTATTATTCCACAGCTCTTCAGGCTTATTTTGCTCTGGCTGAGGTGTTGAATTGTGTGAAAGCCTTTCCTGATTGTATATCCTTCCAGGTTTTCTTTGTTGTCACATGAGCGGATGGTATTTTATTGTGCTCAAAAATTGGCAGAATGCTCTTTGGTTGCTTAAATCATTTTTTTTTTTTTTTTTTTGAAATAGGAAATATTGTCAGTGGTAATGGTGCAACTCACGTACAAATCTTTCTAGGCCAGTTCATTGTGATGATTTGTGCAAAAAAGAGGATGACATATTGAAAGCAAAATAAAGCAACATTTGAGAATTTATGCTTCACATATTCAGAACTGTAGGCATACAAATAGCAGTATTCAACAACGTATTTGCTCTTAGTTAATAAAAAAATCATTCGTTTTTATCTAGTCCATATCTGAACATGCCAATTTGCTAAACAACATTAGATTTTTACAGTACTTATCCTTAAATATACATTTTAATTTGAAAACTGTGATAAAAACTGGATATATATTTATTTCACTTAAAAAGAAAGAAAGAAAAGGGATAATAATTTGATTCAGGACTCTCTAGTGAAACTGCATCTATTTCTTTGAAACAAATCATTAGCCAGTACACTAAAATGAATCAGACTTCTCAGCATTAATTGTCAGAGTCATAATAAGTGGCTTAATTGTATTATCTTCAGACTGTCACTGCTGAAAGAGTAACTCCTAACACTGCCATGCTTTGGCTTGACAAGCTGAAGCTCGTTCCCCTTGATGGGCATGAAATGTTCCCTTGTGCCACCCCACCACAAAATATTTTGACAGGTTGAGCGCTCAGCAGAGTGATAAGACTGTGCTAAATGGTTTTGGAAGCATTCTGTTATCGCCTGGTGTATTGATTAGCGTCTAGCGTCGTGCTGCTTGCTGTGAAGGAGCAGCTTTTTTTTTTTTTTTTTGGTCGTTGTGTGAGACATCGACAGACAGATAAGACTATTGATCCATCTAAAAACAGTTATTGCACCCAGTATTACCCAGTCTTTATGTGACTAATAGCTTTATCACTAGCTCCTTGAAGCGCAGATTTGACAAGACAATAATACCGGTGAAGATATTCACCCGCTGCATTCTGGGCTATATAAAAATGATGCTTCATACGTGCTGAGAGAGCATGCTAATATTTTTGTTTGTATTTTATAATATTTTATACACAATATAATAGTGACAGTTAATTATCTTTTGTAATAAAGTAAATTGCTGTAATTATTTTGACATATAATTACACAAAGATAACACCAGCTGTCATGTAAACTCATTTTGAATTTTGTAATATCCAGTGGTTTCTGTGGTATTTTTTGGCTCGTGTGACAGCGAGAATCATCTTATTTTCAAAAGTATTCCTGGCCTATGACTATATATATACTATATATAGCAGTACCTGAAAGCAATCTCAGTGGGCAGCAGAGGTGAATGATGTCATGGCGTTGAGGGCTAAAGTCTGGGTCGGGAGTCTGGCAGAGGAGTTCTCATCAAGCCGCAGTCTCCCTTCTGATTGCTCTTTGTGATCAGATATAATGGAGAAGCCGACATCTGCTGCATATCAATGCAGTCCCTGTGCGTTCCCGGCCTTGTTGATCCCAGATCAGAGCAGAGTGATTGCACGATCACAGTAAGATCACAGGAAAATCTCAGCTGTTGATAATGCAGCTTTGTACATTAGCATGTAGTTCGATGATCCTCAGTGACTTCTGTAAACCTTTGAAGCATAAGATGAGGTTGCGGTAAACTGCATAATAACTGTTTCCACACAAGTTTCCAGAACTCTTCAACTGCCATCGGTCAAGCAGACAGCCACGCCCTAAACTCACACCATTGGTTGAGTCAGTGTTGGAGGGTCAAATGTGCAATGTTTTAAAAAACCCAAAACAAAATAGTGTTTATTCTTTTCAGACTATACAAGGGTAAGATACCCTTGTATTTTACTGTTTAAAAATTTGTCCACATAGCTGTTATATCACTAAAATGTTCATAGAAATATAATGCATTTAATATATGTTTGGGATCCTGGAACACAAAAATACATTGCATCGGTCAGCATAATTGAATTTGATCTATGCCAAAAATCATTAGGATATTAAGGAAATGTTATGCTCCATGAAGATTTTATGTAAATTTACTACCAAAGATATATAAAAACTGAATTTTTGATTGGTAATATGCAATGCTAAGAGCTTAATTTGGACAATTTTAAATGTAATTTTCTCAATATTTAGAATTTTTTATACCCTCAGATTCCAGATTTTCAA
>JAUMHP010000016.1:738458-751764 GCA_032361065.1 Enteromius trimaculatus
TTAATATATTTATATTTTTAATATAAATTAATATATTTATATTTTTCATTTTAATTCTTTTTCACTGACTATAATAAGAAAGCAAGCAGGTCAGCACATTAGAATGATTTATGAAAATAATTAAATAAATAATGTTAAAAATAAACTTTTGCCATTACAGGAATAAAATTTATTTAAATTATATTTAAAACCGTTAATATATGTTTAGTACAGTATGTTAATAATATGAGTGTTTTTACAGCATTTTGATCAAATAAATGCAGCTTTGGCAAGCATAAAAATGTAGTTTACTCCATTTCCTATCGCTTAACTTTTAAATGGTAGAGTGTTTATATACCTTCTTAACATCTTGGCACTCATGCTGGAACAGCCTTTAATTATCATGGAACTGAGACATTTGTGAGACGTCTGCCAGGACCTGTGATACTCCTGTAGGTTAGCCCTAGTTTCAGCAGCTATACTCCTAACAATGAAATATGCCCATTAAAACATCCCCTACAGTCGAGCCCAGGGCTCCTGCCTGCATCACTGCCTGGCTTTCACACCGCTCCCTCCAGCTGGGAAGGCCTGCGAGCAACAGCTAATCCTGACGCAGACACTCTGTGCTTCAAATCTCAGCTAAAAAGTCAGACAGACTGTGAAAATTACTGGTCATTCTGTGTGTGTAATTATTTTCTCAGGCCACATCTCAGTCTTGGAGTCTTTCTCACTGGAGACGCTTGCTTTCTGTCACACCTGGCAATTGTTATGTCATCAGAAGCGATGCGACGCCCCACAAGTGTTGGAAAAACATTGTCTGCCTTAACATGACACTTACAGCATGATACAGACTTCAAAATTTATTACATAGTAATATAAATGCCTGTACGTCTGTGTAATGTGGCGCTTGGCTCTTGCTCGACACGCTTTTCTTTGCTCTTTGATTGGCTCTCATGGTTTCTTGTGCTTATGTTGAGTGCAAAATTGTTTTTAATTAACATGCAATCAAAACCAATCTTATTTACTCACAAATACATCCTAGTCTTACTGGTCATTACTTATGATTAACAGTGCACATGATTTCAAAACAGTGTTCTTTTAATACTGTTTAGGGATTTTGAGCAGTTATTTAGAATTATTTTGCAAGTTTTAAAATGTAAGTTTTTTGTAGTTTAGTAGTTGTTTTATGTGAAAAATAATAATAATCTTTTATGTGGGAAAAAAAACCAATAAAAAATTTTATATATATATATATATATATATATTTTTTTTTTTTTCAAAATATATACTTAATATATTTAAATATTTTCAAAATATATTATGAATATATATATTTTCCAAATACAGTACAGTATATATATATACAGTATGATTTTTTTTATATAGAGAGTATTTATTTATTATTATTATTATATTTCAACTTCATTATAATTTGTTTGATTTGATTTACCGGTTTGTTTCAGTTAGCAGTGCTAGGGTGACCATACGTGCCATTTTCCCCCGACGCGTCCTTGCCAGGATTTAAAGAAATTTTAATTTTAAAGAAATTAATAAACACGTGTCCCACCCTCATTTTATGATATATACGGTTTGTGAGTGCTGTAATTCCTCTCCCCAAAGCTCATATCAAAGCTGGTTTACAAATAAAAGTAAAATGACTGACTGAGCAGCACAAAGCAGACAGTGTGTAATTATCATCAGGGCTCAGGAATCATTGTGCTGTTGTGAGAATATTCCCTGTGCAACTTAATACCAGCTTGCCTTTGATAAACTTACTGGCCTGGAATGCCTCTGAAAATGCCTTTTAAAAATAGTAACCCAGCTCAATAACTGTCAGTTTGATTTAGGAGGTTCACTCGAGGAGTTCTCTTCTTTGTTACTTGTATTTCGTTGTACTTGAGGTTGGACTCGCTGTTTATCCAATGTTTAGTCTATTGCTGTAGACACGCTTTGATCAGAATCCCATATTCCAGAAATTATTTTCCTCACCTTTCATTTGGAGAATCCTCTAGTCTCATCCACTTAATCTTACTCTTTTCTTCCCTCCTTCGCACCATTTTTTTTTCTCTCTTCGCACAGCATATCGCATGTTTTGTGTCTCTGTAAGGCTACAGTTATCTAAAGGTCTTGTTTTTCCCTGGAGCCCAAGCCTGTTGTTAGCCTCTGTGCTGGAGATCTGACCTCTCAAACACAGCCACGCTGTTCACCCGACTCCTTCTGTCTGTTTGGACAGCTCTCACTCCACTCGCAGGTCAAAACGTTGGAGACCAGGGCTCGTAGCAGCAGCCCGAGACAGTGCAGGAAGATTTGATACTGATCCTGCCTTTGACATATGAGTCTCGTGATTTCTCACGTGCTTTATGTTTCTAAACAACCGGAGACCAACAATTTGCTATTTGTGCTATTTAAAGGAGTCATAGAAAGGCAATTTTCCACAAGCTAATATGATTATTTAGGGTCTCAATGGAAAGTTTGTAATATACTTTGTTTTCAAATTTCTCAAAGATACTGTAAAAACACGAATTTGCCCCTGTCAAAAACAGCTCTTTAGAAATCACTGTGTACTTCCCCTTTAAATCTTCACGAGCTCCGCTGACTCCGCCCCTCTTTTCCTACTGCTTCTGTAGGTGAGGCTGGATCATGAATGATTCGTGCGAACATAAACGCATTTCGGTTGATCAAGGGCGTGTTTCCTTGAGAACCAAATGTAAGGTTAAACCTCTGTGTCTTCAGTCTCTCAGATGTCGAGAGTAAATCACTGCTGCTCTGTTCATTAATACATTCTACAACAAAACACCTCAATCTGAGTCTAGCTTGTCTCTGCGTCTCGGTCTGATGACGGCTCACTCAGGGCGGGTCTGAGGTAAGACACCAGTTCAGTCTGTGTGACACGCTGCTGTCAATCAACTATTGGGGGTGTGGTCTATGTGACGCCACACCCACATGCATTTGAGAATGGCTTGATTTCAGAACTTATTTTTATTAAATTAAAAGAAAACTACTGGTGGATCTTTATCATTGTAGGGTGGTTGTATACACACACTTCCAACACACATTTCAGTCCAAACAGCTTGAAAAAGTGCATGTGGCACCAGACGACCCCTTTAAAGAAAATGGTGGGTTTTAATACATTAAAATATTTAATTTATTTTATGTTTTTTTTTATTGTATACCTTTTTATGCCTTTTTGTCACTTTTGTAGCAGTTTAGTATTATTAAGTGTTATAGTATGTATAATATTTTGAATTAGCTTTATATATATATATATATATATATATATATATATTCAGTTTTAATTTCAGTTTAAGTTTTAGTAATTTACTAAGTTACTGTTTTTCAACATTTACAATAATATTTACTATAATACTTTAAGATCTTTCGTAACAGTGGAAATGTCTTTGATTTTTTTTTTAATGTAACGACTTTACTTCACTGTTGAATAAAACATTAATCTATTAAGTAATAATAATAAAATTTATAAAATAAATCTGATTGGATGAGACATTATTTGGATTTTAAGTACGTTTAACCACAAAGTGTCTGATAAACACCCCTTATTCACTAAGTTGGGACTTATCTCACGTAGTTTCTACATTTTCACGTGCCCATGTTTTTTTTCATCATTCTCAGCTCTTAATATCATAAAGCAGTCTTGCCCATTCATGACCTCAAATACATATCTGCTGTTATATAAAAGTAAAACTAAATCATTAGCAGCTGGTACATTTCACCTGCCAATGCCATACAGCGTCGTATACATATAGTATAAAACATAACGCAACATTTTAACGAACCATATTCTGCACAAAGTGATTCAGGGACAGTAAAGTATACCAAGGAAAGTGCTACACTGACGCCGCTTCCAGTAAAACACCATCTGCCATTCCTCATAATGTTGTGTTGACAGGGTGCATGAAGTGAGAATTTAAATGTTATACATAGCTGACAACTAGTTTTTAAATCAGTAGCTCGCACAGTGATATCACGTCAGTCAAACTGATTATGAAGTCGTGTTGCAGTGGAGCGACTTTAAATGTTTCTCGAAACACCATCTGGACGTTTCAAATGTGCCAGAAACATCAACATTCATTTTCCGCGTACGATTTCAGGCAAATGGTGATTGGCTTTGCGCTTGGCTCTTATTATTGAAAACACGTCTACAAACCGAGGTCCTGGACTCAACATTACACCTCTATTGATCGGTTCATCTTGCATTGCATTTGTGTTGCGTCTCTGGAAGGCCGAAGCGGACGGTCACACTTTCGAAACGCACACTATTAGAGCTCTAAAAATTCGCACGCCAAATCAGAGGGCTTGAAAGTAAATGTTATGAAGGTTGGAGGGGGAAAAATATGCGTATTGAGTTTACCTCCACAGACGAGTCTTGGCTGATAGCAATCTCTGAGAGCAGCCAAGCAGCAAATACATCAGGCGCTTCTCCGGCCGGCAGAAAAAGAGAGGCAGATGGAGACAGAGAAAAAAAAAAGCCCCGCTCCCCCCGGCTCTCTTCCCTCTATTTTCTCCTCTATCATTATTCATGTCTCCTCGGCTCACTATGCTATGTATCATATCAGCTGCCGTGTTGCCATCATCGCCGCTCGTTCCAAACAATGTGTTTTAATGCCTTACCGTAAAAAACGGCCCCTCTGTTTCAAGAGACCGCAAGGTACTGTAAAGCACACGATAAAGTGACATGAAGGCTCTTACAAAAAAGCTACATTTTCGGTCCGATTTTAAGGCAGCATAACATACAGATTCAGTTTGGAGTCAGTCAGATTGTCTTGTTTTGAAATGAATCTCTTATGTTGATCAAGGCTGCTTTTATTTGGGTAAAAACAGTAATATTCTAAAATAATTTTGTGATTTAAAATAACTTTTTTTCATTTTAATTCTTTTTATTCCTGCCATTAAAGCTAATTTCTATCAATCTATTCTTAAATCTATCCATCCATCCATTCTAACATTAGAAATGTTTTTCATTTTTTAAAAATGTAATTAATTTACTGCACTGTTGAATAAAATATTAATCTATTTAATAATAATAATATTAATAATGGAATAATACCGATGAGGTTTGAACAGTAGGCTTTCCCAAAATGCAATTCAACAATTTCAGACCAAAAATAAATAAAAATACAAGATGGCACAATATATTTGATTTTAATATTAAGCATTTTTCATTACAACAGTTCTAAGCCGACCAAATATGGCTTACTTTACCAAACACACTAAATGTGGAATCAACATCCAGTGTGCTTTTTGCTATTTGCATGGTGTACTTTCTAAATCAGATTAATTTCAGTTAATATTAACTTTATAATAGGCCATAGGAATAGATCTGTTTTGCAGCTCCAGATGACTAATATGGCTGCATGGGTTGTGGAAAAACTGCCCAGAGTTTCGCACGTAACCTTTCAGTCCAGAACGCACTACCATGAGTCATTGCTTTGACATGCATCTGTGTGTGGATTGTTCGATCTGAAACAAGTTCACAGCAAATGTTCTTCATGTGATGCCATATCAGTCCGGACTTGCAAGATTTATGGTAATGTTATGGATGGACAAGGTTTTATCATGGGTGGATAATGAAAAAAAGAAACCCTCCAGAGGTATGCCAGTTTTAGAGCTCATGCACAGATGATTTTTTGCAGGGTTGAGAAAGATAGTCATCTTTTATCAAATGGGCATGAGAGAGAGGAATGGTAATTACTCCACCTGACCAGGGCGCTGGAGGTCTTCTACATCCGACGGTGGCGGGCAGCCACATTTAATCACTTTACTCAATGGAGGGCCTCTCAGCTATTTCATGCATTAGGTTGTAATAGGCTCTGCAGGGGTTCCTCTGTGACAAGGCACCAATAACTGCAGTTTAATCTCTGGACTGCGTATCCCAGCTGCAGGTAGCAGGGTCTTAGTCAGCCGGGTCATCGGTCAACCCGCCGCTAAAGCAGACTCGACTAGGCAGTCTTTATGGTATTTGTTGTGTCCGCTGACTGTCACAGTCAAAGATAAGAGCTTGATTCAAGTGGTTAAGATAGATGTCTGCTGTCTAGTGAGCTGAAGTGAACTACTGAGGGATTCTGAACTTGACAGAATTTAAAGCAAACATCTGTTTTTGAAGCCTCTGTCACATTCAAGTCCAGAGCATCTCATCACCTCAAGAGGAATTGACTTTTTCTTCAAATTTTAAGAGTTGCCAGTTTCTACTCTGTACTCCTCATGTAAAGTAGTCTGAAACCTTTTCTGCTATGTTTAGAAAAGTATGGAAGTGCTGCGATGTACAATAAAATTATTTGAAGTGCATTTTTGTTGTTACTTTTTTGATTGATTGGTTGGTTTTCATTTTCATTTATTTATTGTATTTATTCATTTATTGTGTGTGTAGCAACAAAAAATGGAGAACGTTTCATTAGTTTAATTTTATTTGTTATACTATCATACTGGTCAATGGATCGTAAAGTAACTTAAAAAATTAAGTATAACTTAAAATGCCTGTAACACAAGTTTTTTTTTTTTCTTGCTTCTTTCTTTCTCTCCATCACATAACTATTATTTTTATTGAAGAACATGTTAAATTTTCTGCTTTTTTTTTTTTCTGCACTGAATGACTCACCGATCTTAAGTCTAACAAAGTGCTTTGCGAGAAAGAAAAATCAATGGGAGAAAGTCTGAAAATATGACAGAGACGGGCGAGAACTAGAGAAGCAGAAACAGATAGTCTACAAGCAGGGAGACAGACACCGTCTGGAGGGTGCTGTGTTTCAACATCGTCTTGTGTCGTGGGATATCTGTCAGTGCCTGTCTTTAAAGTCAAACCGGGTTGTTAAAATGAGAGGAGGAGAGTTCTGTTTAACTAGACTGACGTCGGACCCTGTATTGATAATCATGGGACAGTTTGCGTTTCACTGGAATCGGTCACACAACTTTAACGGAGCTTTAGACTGGGATCAACATTATTCTGCTTATCTACAAAATCATGTTCCAACTGAAGCCTAAAGGTCTGTTCACAACATAAACATTCAAAATAATCCTAACTATATTAGCATCCACACAGGTGCATTATAATGGTGGTGGTTTAAAACATTAAAATAAAGATATAAGATATTAAACTTAGACTCTTTAAGTTTTGAGTTTATTTGTTTGCTTCAACTGAATATAAAGAGATACAAATCAGCTTAAATAGAAAGACCTGCAAATATTGTCTAGATGGATTTGCATTTGTGTACTTTCATGAGCTTTTGCTACTTTCCAATATATTTTGGGCCTCATTGTGAATTTAACAAGCAGTAATCCATATTAATATGAATGTTCGCAAAAGATAATCTTGTCTTGATTACTTCTTTGCAGACTCAACAATGAATTGCACGATATAAACACCAGATTCTCTGTTGCTTGTATCTGGCAGTTCTTCAACAGCTAATGATTTAACTCTGTACTGGAACTTCCTACACCGAGCATCAAACACATTATACGATCTCCTTCGCATATATATATATTTTTTCATCATTCGATTGATTTTGCTGTCAAAATGCAGAAACATTCAGAAGATGTATCACCTTTCAAACTATGGAATCTGGAGTGAACTACGGAAAAATGTCCAAAACCAATGAAAGTTACAGTTGATAAATCAACTATCGACTCAATTAAGCCTTAATCCCTGTCAGATATATTACCGTCCAAGTCCAAAAAGAGCAGGTGGTGGACTCCACTTCCAAAATCAAAGAACAAACTGTTCAGTCTTTGCTCAAACTGCTTGTTTTTGCCAAGGATTATCCATCAATTACAGCAGATGCTTGCTATTCTTATTTCTGTAACATTACGCCAACCAAATTACATGTTACTGAAATATATGCAGTGAGAGGATACAAGCTATAAACAGAAGTCAGTGTGGAGCTATGCTTTTAGTAGGTGATTTATAGTTTATTTTGACAGAATGTATTAGTAAATCAGCTTGCAGTCGTAGGGCTAATGCTGTAATGAAGTCTCAGCATGAGTTCAGAAATCCTCGGGTTTTCGCAAATGTTGGAATTTGGATAAAACAGTAACTGCCTAAGTCAATAATAAGTATGTTAACTACAGTTACATTTTTCTGGAGCAAATATGAATGGTATTTGCAAAACGTGCAACTACCCGTCATGATCCTGAAGTGCCGGCTGGTTGCCATTGAGCATTGCTATGGAATTGCTAAGGTGTTGTGAATAGTTGAAATGTGGTTCACTAAATACGGCTCTGATCATTTGCTCTTACTTTGAACATGTGTGTTTAAACAATAACATTTTTGGCAGAACAGAAAAATCCTGTGCAAACTGAAAATATGAAAACTACCAGTGTCTTTTAAAAGACTTTTAAAAATGCTTTGATCAGCTCTTGCTCCTTGCATCCTAACATCACCGGTTGATCGATTGCGTGACTGAGTGTATCAGGCTAGGGAAGGGCCCTGATTCTGTCCTAAAGTCAGTAGAAATGGATATGTGTTTGCAAGTGCAGTGCCAGACTTTGAATTTTTCTGCTGACTGTGGGTTGATGTGCTCTTGGCAGCTTTGAGCTAATTGGTGCTCACTGCTTGGCAGTCAAGTCGCCCTCACAGCTGGGCCAGAGCTCAGCCCTGTGTCCGGCAGCCTTTGATATTGATATAAATGTAACTCAGACCTGTCAAGTAGTTGAACATACACTCCCTCACACACAGTTGTGTCCAGCACTTTCTGCTATGCTGTCATTCCCAAAAAAACACAAAAAAAAAAACACCTGGCTCTCCACTTGACCTTGACCTCCTGCAGCATATAGATTTTGACCCGTTGTGTTCCATTCAGATCGCAAAGGTGAGATTCCCAGCTGCCTGGATGGAAAAGCGTGATAGAATGGCATTTAAAATTATACTTTCAACTCAAGGTGGAAAATTTTGAACCTGACTTTACCGGATGTAGGAATATTTGCTTTTTACCGTAATTTGTGTTTCATAGAAGTTCAGCGCTCTACCGGGTGTCCAAGCGATCAAGTTTACCATGTCAGAAAACCGTACATATGTTGTTGATTAATTTACTCTAATCTAATTTTATTTAGTTTTATTTTATTATAAAATTGTATAACGTTTAATTTTAGGACATTTTATTTTGTTTATTTATTTGTGTGTGTGTGTTTGTGTGTTTTACTCTCGCTAGGTGTGTTTTCGGAGATTTGCAAAAGTGTTGCTCGATACTTTTTTTAATGAGCCTATGTTGAACATTTCACATAGAACTTTGAATGGAGCGTGGCTTTAGGGGCCCTCCAAATCCAATTCCAAATGTAAAACTGATATTTTATTGCTCAGTTAACTTTGTAGTCCTCATTACAGTTTGACAGGGGACTCACATGAAGCAATTCGGAGGCAGCTGCTTGGTATTTTACAGTATAGTGTTACAGAGATGAGACTGACACTATAATGAGGGTTTTGGATTGAATATTTGTATTTTTCTGGAAGATTATGAATACGCTTTGTTCTTCCATCGAAAAGGAAATCCGAACACCATTCACCAGACTGAAACTCTGGCCAACCTTTTTTACTGCGGCGCAAGTGTCTCAGTCTTGCGTAAGCAATGTACACATGAGCGGAAACAGAGGGAAACAGGTGCAGATCAAAGAGTCTGTCCCATTTTCACCTTGGTTGCCTGTTTGCTTTTGAGTTTCTACAAATCATGAAATTCCTTGTTGCTTTAATAATGCATTACCGTGGCAACAGGTTTGAACTTTTAATGTTTGCTTCATGTTATGCTCTTCAGAAATGGCTTGGCATTTGTCCCGACAGATAAGTTTAACAGAACTCTGAAAATCTTTGTTTGGATTATAATCTACATGATGCCTCAGAGGCTTTGCAAAAGACCAAACTCATTAGAACTGCAAATGGTATTCAGGAGAACCGCTCGTAATGGTTCAGATGTGCTTACCCCATTTTGTGACCTTTGCTCTGCCTCGCGGACATGATATGTTAATGTCAGAATAATGTTTGAGTTCTGAGAGGAAATGAAGAAGTAAATGAATGCACTGATATTGTGCCTGAATCGTGACCTCTTTCGAGACTAGGAATTTGTGTAATCTAAAGTTTGAACTTAATTATTATAAATAATAGTGAGCATTTAATGAAAACATTAAAAATGGTGCTTGAAGTGCTATATATGTGTATATATATATATATATATATATATATACTGTATCTTTTTTTTTATTTTATTATTTAAGATGTATGTATTTCCTGAAAATGTTGTACATCCAACCAAAAAAATATTACGTTATCTTTTTATCTTTATGGTTTAATTTTTCAAGAGGAGTTAATGTAAAATATACATGCAAATTAAATAAAAACATAGTTGGAGTAGGGGTTGCTCAATTATGAGCATATGCTAATTGGTAGTAACTGCTATTTTCCCCAGATTAATTAACAAAAATGTTGTCCTATTATTATTTTAGATATTCGAAACTTTGTAAGTTGAATGGCTGAGCTGTGTGGAAATCGCAAAAATATTATTTTTGTATTTATCATGCATGTAGAACATATTGATTTGGTAAAATGAGTTGATTTGTAGGATTTTATTTAGCAGTATCAGTGTTTTGAAATGTTGAATGGGATGCAACTTAAACACTCTTAGTTGAGAAGTGCTCTAAACTTTTCAACTCTTGCGCAAAGTCCCTGAAGATTACTAGTCTATGAATACGGTTGCAAAATTCGAAACCCACACTTACGTATATAAACAGACGCACACACATGAACACACCCTGCTTATTTTTCTTCATTTCAGTCCAATCAAAACATCTCAGCTAGCTCTCATGTCATCAAATCTGGACTTTCCCTTCCATCAGTGCTGGACTGATATGACGTCTGCTGGGTGTCTGTGAGAGGCATTTGGGATGTGGCAGGTTTGCCTTCCCACTGATACGAAGATACAAAATTTCTTAGATCCCTCTCTTTCCAGCCACATCTGAGCAATCATCAACAACGTTAGAGAAACAGCCAGATGTTGGCACCAGTAAAGCATTACCGTGGCAATCACAAAACCGCTGGGAAGACCTTTGTGTTGATCATCTTGCGGTTCGGAAACATTTCACTCATCTTTGCTATTGTAGACACACAACCCCAAAACCAGGTGTTGCTTACCAGATGTCACTCTGCAAAGATTCAGACCTAATAACCATCAATTACACTTCAAACCAAACAAAGCTCTCTGCCATAAACAAGATCCCAAGATATTTAATTTCTCTCAAGCCAAACTGCAATGAGGCCTTTGTGAGCTGACAACTCAAGATGGTTCTCATCGAGTTCTTGAGGTTTGTTCATGGATACTTGAGTCTGGTGATGTTATTGTGAGATGGTTTGATTTCATTAGCTTCAGGTCAGAGTCATGCTCTAATTTCAACTGCTCTGTTTCTCTTTCAAACATGAACATTTATCCGTTCTCCCTTTTGCATGTCCGTCAAGCTTGTGGCTTTTAATGTTAATGCGCTCTCTCTCTCTCTCTCTCTCACACACACACACACACACACGCATGCACACACACACTTCAGCCTCAATACATCCTCTGAATCATTCCTGTCATAGTCAGCACAATGTGTGTTTTTATAATGTATCTCTTAGTCACCCTGTGTTTACCTCTGTGATGCCTTGGTCTAATAATTCACCTCAATCTACGTGGGCCTGTCAGACCCCCTTAAAGCACACCGCTGTAACATAAATCTCCCTTTCTTTCCCCCCATGCACCCCATAAATGTGTTGAGTGAGATCTCACTCTGACAGGCCTTTTTTTAGGCGTTCTCACTAAGACCAGTTGGATAAATGGATGGATGCTTGGACTAAATGACAGAGCGATGGATAAACAGATGTATAGATAGATAGATATCATACCCTGTTCTGGAAATGTGCTTAGTTTAGAAAACAATATAGGATTTATTAGATACAATATTTAACTATGTGATATTTAATTTTAGGCTGGTTTGTGTCACTTCTATATATTTCTGTTCTTTGAAGTGAGTGTGCGTAGGATGCTTGACGATGATGCTGCAAACGCTGATTTATGTGTTTACTGATGGGAACAAATGAACATGACTCAGAGGCCTCTGTGAAGCGTCTCTTTCCACTCGATGTTTCTGTTACTCCCACATCAAAAGAGCACCTGTTAATGAGCCACAAATATACGACAGCTAGCGCTGCTAATGGCCAGGCAGCAGTTTACATGAATGAGGGAAACATCACTGGAAGGCTGCAGATCAACTGCAATGATTCCAGCGAGAGAGACGGTTTTGTCTTCAACAACAAAATGGTTCGGCTGAACATTGCTGCAGGATAAACTCTTGCAAAAGCAACTTAACAATGTATCAGAATGCTTTTAAGAGCAGTATTTATGAAAAGAGCAATAGACAACAATCAGACATCATTAGATGTAATGGGGTTATTTCTGTGCAGAGCTTAAAGAGGCACAGAAGTTTCTGGAAAAGACACATTATTTATCAACACAGGGAGGTGAAGTCAGAACACCCAGCGTTCGGTTTTATGTCTCCTATCAATCAAACATGTACTGCACACGCTAAATAGGTCTCGTCATAGTCACAGAACCGTGCTGGTGTTGACACACTTTGTCCGGCTGACAGACAGATGATGCTTTTAAAGAGAAGCACAGGGCAATTTATTTGTGTGACCCACATCTGACTCTATCTGAGCTTGCATTCTGGATGTGCTCAAATTTTGTCCGGCTCTCGTTCCCTAGAGCTGACAATCAAACTTTGCAATCAAATTGCATTGTTTACTTTTCTTTTGTTTTTACCCTCTCGCATCCATCACTTAATCTTACGTCCTACAACATCGTGTTTGCATCTTCAAATTAAACCTAGAAATGCTGCATTCGAGTGGATCTACAGATGCCATATTTACCGGCATCCTAGAGTCTCGCATACAGCCGAGAAAGTGTTAATCGAATCAGGTCGCACTACCAGGTGTCACAAGACATGCTCTCAACACATGTGCATGTGTATCTTTATGTGTGACTGACAGAAAGGCTGATGGTTTAGCTGTCAGCATCTGAGCAAGGGTTAAAATAGTATGCCGTAAAAATCTGTCATAACTCTCAAAACACTCGTGTAATTGATGCGAGATGCATAGAATAAAAAAGGCGGATTTGCATAACACTCAAGCTACAATTGCTATGTTTTCAGATGCAGAAGGTGTGTGTGAATTGGTATTCTTAGAGACATATTATGGCAGCTCACATGTGGCATGAATGCATTTACACTGCAATGCCATGATATTAATGGGTATTAAAATGGGTATATGTGTATGAATATATATATATATATATACCCATATATA
>JAUMHP010000016.1:762759-776966 GCA_032361065.1 Enteromius trimaculatus
TATTACAAACTTTCCATTAAGACCCTAAATAATCATATTAGCTTGTGGAAAACTGGGTTTGTATGACCCCTTTAAGAGCAAAATGGTCAAAAGTTCATCTTTTTTTCTAGCAGTTGGCGAGCCTTGAACTGAACAGCCACTTCATAACTGCATGTATGTGTAATATATCCGTGTAACTCTACTATTAACTTTGACATTTAAGTTTGCTTTGATTTAGCTTGTTAGCTTTGATTCATCTCATTTGGCATTGTAGCATGGGAAATGCTGTCCAAGGCAGTGGGATATGTTCTTTTAGCCCTCTCAGAATGCTTTAAGACGGGCCAAAGGGAGGCCTGGGATTCGCGTACCACCCTTTGCAATGGCCGTGGTCCTGCTCTTTTTGGAAAAACACAACTCCAAACAAGCAGAGCATAATTATGTGAGAAATATCTCCATCTGGAGCCTTTGGGGCTTTTCTGTGAGACTTTGACATTTAAAGAAAGCCACATATGGAGCGTTTCAAAATCATGATCATTTGGGTAATATTTCTGTCGCTCAATCTGTAGAGCATTGCGCTGGCAACACTAAGGTCATGGGTTTGATTCCCAGGAAACGAACTGATGCACATGCACTGAATAAAAGCATCTGCCAAAATGCATAAATGTAAATATAAAACGGCAATGTTGCTCACGGTACATGAAACATCAAGCTACAAAAATAATACTGCCTTTTGTTTTACTAGCATGGTAATCTGGATTTATTAAATGCGAAAACGTGCCATTAAAATGTCTTTCAATGGTTGCAGGGTGGTTTCACTGGCATTTAGGGTGGTTCCCGAGTTTTTCTGTTCGGTTGTTAAGGTGTTCTGGGTGGTTGCTCATTGGTCAGAAGAGCACAGCCTCAAGTCTCTTGTATTCTGGTCTCTAGATTCCTCCTACAATCTAACCACTAACAAGCCATATGCTTCTGTTGAAAACCCAGAATGAAAATAGCGTGTAAATGTCACCAGCCCAGACACTTCAGTAATTGTGTCCTACTGAAGTGAAGTGCAAGTTAACCATTCAAAGCAAATGACTGAACCATATGGCTGCACTGCCAACAACAAAGCCAAAAATGTCCATAGAGACAGTTTTTTTCAGAAACATTCAAGAGCAATGGCCATCGATCAGTGGTTTGTCCATCAAGTGGGGCCTTGACTAAATAAATAAATAAATATTTAAATGTAACAAAAGTCCTCCGTATTAAATAGAGAGTGATAGCTTCAATACCAGCTGCATACTGTATACCCAACAATATATGAAAGTATGAGCATGAAATAGGCTAAATAGTTTTCATGTTGGTTTCCGAATGTCTCATAAAATGAGGTTTTATGTTTCACTGCACGAAACGAAGTATAATTGCAATGCTGTAATTTCTTTTCGTTTACAGTTTTGTTCATGGTTTTGGGGATGTCAGAAAGTTAAACCGTAAATGAAACCATTTTTTTACTTGGTAGCTTTGATTCATCTCATTTGTTTTTTGTGACATGGAAAATGCGGCATTAACTTTTAGTTTCTTCTAACCATATAAATATTCATCTAAGGACTGTAGAGCTTGATTGAGTGCAGCACCTTTGACATCAACAACAGGGAATGTGTTTTCTCCTCACTTCAAATGTTGATACGCCAGTTTATTTTGCCATTATCATAGTGACACACTACTCAATTATTTTAGTTCTTCCCTGCTCTTGGTGACCAGATCAGAACGTACCAGCTGAAAAGCGCTGCTTTAGATTATGGTATGGAAATGCGCTTGACATCTGCGATGTGTTTTCACAGGAGTAATCAGTGTAAGCGAGTCAGACGGAGTTATGGTCTTGTTTTGAACATTCGCAGACAGTTGAAACATTTTAATCAAGGACCAGACCTAATCTGAGCTTGGGAAGCCAACCATCAACTTGTAAATACACTCAGCGTGTCTCTGTTGTGAAATGAAGAGAACAGATCTTAGTGGTGTTTTGAAACAGGACCTATAATCCATTCCTCATGCGAACAGAGCAGTGATTGAATCAAATAAAGCTTGTAATGGATTTAAGGGCAAAGGGAAGTCACAATCATCATCGTAGAGATGTATCGCCAGTTACTCTACAAGGCGATTTGTAAAAATAATGCATGCGCAGCTCGCAGATGATCATTTTAAGAGGCGGTGGGCTGATGACTTATAAATGAAACTCCTTCAGGTCTCTTCTCATCTTCTCTCTCTGTCGTTTCATGCTTCAAACTCTTTGTTGCTTTCGCCCCCCCCAAACACATAATCGTGTTTAGCGCCGAAACCTCGCGTCCTCGAATTCTTTTGAAGTTTTTTAAATGTGACTGGAAATGGAAATCATAAATTCGCAGTTCATTAAATTCTCCTGCGCCGGAGACGTCTGGCTGGCAGTATTGACAGGTTGCCGTCCAGGCTAGAAGTCTGAAACAGTCCCAGCTCTCTATCTGAAGGGAATAAAATCAAACGTGTGCTTCTGAGCAGCGGCCCAGGTCTATGCCTGCTCCAGCGACTGTAGGATTGGTTCATCTATAATTAACTATTAAACTTCATTGAAGGAGAGTTTGGAAAAAGATGACAGTTCTGCCCTTGGATATGAGATACAGCGAGAATAATAATGCTCGCTCACCCAGGGTTCGGCAGGATGCTTTTAGATAGATCTGCAAATAATTTCGATTCGCAAACAAATACGAGAACAGAGGTCCCGAGCTGCAGAGCTTGACTCCTTTGCCTTAGTAGAAGGTCTTAATGAGTCTCTTTAAGCAGCTGGCTTCTTTCAGACGCTCCTTTTTCTTGCCCCCCTCCATTGTAAGCTGTTTCCATCTGTGATTCGGCCCATCAGACAGACCGGCAGGCTGTGACTATCTGTCACATTGATCTGAGATTATGGTATCAGTGTAAACACAGAGAGAAAAACACTAGTCGATGGGGTCCCTGTAGCTTCCAGTGATGCATCAGCCTTTGTTTCTCTGTGACCTGTGATAATCTCAGGGGAGAGATCACAGCTTCGGTCCTTGTATTGGCTTGTTTTTCTGTTAGCAAGAGCCGTGTGCTTTGAATATGTTTTAGATGCTACAGCTTTTGGGCAAGTCAGACTTTGTTGAATTGGATTGGCCAAAATGGATGGACAAGAAGTTTCAGTTTGGACAAAGGTGTTTTTTTATGTCTCATAAATGTGTTTAATTAAATTCATGATGTTTTTCATAACAATTTGTTATGATTTTCAGCAGATAAGTGAACTGTGACGACTTTTCCTAGAGAAGTCAATCACACAAAAATCAGTATGCTTTAAGTTTATTCTCTTTAGTGTACCTAAGTAAAATTCACATATATTTCATGTAGTAAGTATACAAATATCAGTGTACTAGTTTATTTGTGTACTAATCAATACTCCTTGGGACTAAATTAACCCACTTTCTAGTATGCAAATGTGTACTTTTAAGTATACTTTAGTTATAACAGTAGTAAACTTTGAGTACACAAGTTCAGTAAACTGCTAGTTTAGTAGCTTTATTCTGGAAGCATATGTTGTTTGGCTTTCTTCTTCACTTGTGTTTTTCTTTTTTAATTCTGTACAGAAATACCATACCATATAGGCATGAGAACATGAATACTAGGAGCACAAATATACTGTAGCTTAAATATATTTAGACAAAGAAGTATAAGTCAAGTATTCTTAAATGTTATTTAAAGTGCCCCTATAATGCCATTTTAAAGGTTGCTAATATTGTTTTATGAGTCTCTTTAAACAGGTTAAATGTAAGCAAGGTCAAAAAACACTTTAGTTTTCTCCAAAAATAGATCCATTTACATCCGTTTACACCATTTCTAAATGATTCATAAACGACTCGTGTGAAGCAGTTCGAAGAATCAGTCTGTCTAAACCCCGCCTTCCCGTGAGCCCTCACTGCTGTGATTGGTCAGATGGCGCAGTCCTTTAAATGAAACGCCATTGCCATAACAAGATGTTCGCGACATTGTGCAAATATGTTACTTCATGATGTGTGGCCATAACAAAAAAAGATTTTAATTAGTTATGACTCGTTTTGGGCGAATGTGAGCCATCTCTTTTTTTTTTTTTTTTCTAAGAAATTTATCGCATGACAACTTTGCACATAGTTTATGTTCACATGACACACTGCATGAAATATCATATTTGAAAAGACATAATAGGGGCACTTTAAGTATATTTCTCAGAAGTACATAAGTAGTCTAAAAGCATAGTTTCTATAAGAAGTATACTAATAGCAAACTTGAATAAACTCCTTTTTTCATTTAAAGGGTTGTTTGATGCCACACAGACTCGCAACAGAAATCTATGGATCAAACCCTGAGTTGACAGAGAACCTTTATAGCATCTAAACCAGGTTTAGCTGGTGTTTATTTGTGTGTGTGTACATCTGGTCTAATATTGCCTACTGCTTAGCACCAGCCTGGAAAATTGCTTCGTTATAAAGCATGAATATTTAAAGTGTAAATTGTTCTAAATAGTGTTATGTATTCATTAGAGTTGTTTGAGATGTTTTGCGTATGCCTGGAGATCTTTTTGGGGTTGTAACAGCAATGTGCATTGAAAGGCCTGTGCAAACTCTTCCCTTACTGAATGTTAATAAGAGCCTTGACGGCTTTTGCACAGCATTACTTACCGTGGATATGAGAAATACATTTGTACACTTCTGTATTTGTGTTATGTTAGCGTTTCAAGACTGATTGTAAATAAATGCTAATACAGTATGTTATTTGCGAAGCCGCTGTGGTATTTATATATTGTAGTTAATGCATTGATAAAGTCGCTGGTAATATCATATTCCACTGTTTGTTTGTTTGTTTGTTTTTTTTGCTTTGGCATAAACAGTTTTATTAGTTTACTAGTTTTCAGACCTAAAACGTCTAGCATAAACCCTTATGAAAGCCGATGTGTTGCAGTTACAGCTGAGCAGTGAAATGTTAGTTTAATTTACCCAGTTCTCTCGGTCCCAGTGGCCCAGTTCTAGTTAAGTTTGCCCAGGGCCTGCTGTAACTCCTTCAGGGAAACACTTCCTCCTTCCTGTGTTTGTGCAACGTGTGCTGCTTTACGAGGAGAAAGCTATTCCCAAAGCTGCTCCGTCTGGTCTGTTCGGTGACGAAGATATCGTTAATTATAAATAATGATGATAAGTAAACTTTGTTTACTTTTTCTTCACGTTATAGAAGAAACTATATGCTTGGCACGCTTGGCAAATGTAAAATAGGCCCTTTCATGTTAAATTGAGATAAAAGTGTATTATATACTATGCTTATGTAATATAGTAATATATTATATTACAAATTGTTCATACAGACAAAGGGCAAAATTACTTATTGTGTTAAAATACAAACAAATCTGTGATAAAGAACCAGAAAAACCCTTTCTCGGACTCAGATTCCGCATCTGTTAACCAAAGGTCAACCTTATTAAGACCAAAAGATGGAGAAAAAATGACCTTCTGCCTTTTTCTTTTCTTTTGCATGTGTATCACACCAATCAGTGCTATTTGCATAGACAAAGGTCACAGAGGTTGGTGTTTTGACAGAACAGCACATTCACGGTTCGTGTAACTGCGTCATATTTCTTTCAGTTGTTAGTTGATTAGTAGATTTAATAGATATGAAATTACAATTCAAACTATATACTTGTTGTTGCATTTAAAAAAAGAAATCAAAGAAAACATAAGCTTCACATCAGTTGATTAAAAGTCAGAAAAATCAAGTTCTGAGCAGAAGTCTAGCGTCCACCACTAGGTTTGGTATTTTGTACTGCATCTAATGCGATGACAAGCATGCACTTTCACTGTCGCCCGCCCTGGCTGTTAGGCACTTTCCAGTTTTCAGTGCATGAGTAAACAGGTGGGCAATTTTGAATTTAGCTTTTTGTTTGCTTTTTCACTTTCTTGGGACAGGTTCCTCATTCCTGGCCAATGATGTCCGTGTCTCACTGGCACAGCTGTAGACCAGAGCGCTTTTTCCTGTCATAACATAATCTCTAATGAAGTGTCAACATAAAGCAGCCTGCTCTGACCTTTGGAAAGGAATTTAATTTGCCTCCTTCTGGCATGTTTGACTCCATGTAGAACAATCTTGGATGGCCACATCTGAGGATACCCTGAGAAGTGAAGTACTTATTGGATTAGAGCACCGTG
The DNA here is from genome assembly GCA_032361065.1 of Enteromius trimaculatus. Taxonomy (NCBI): domain Eukaryota; kingdom Metazoa; phylum Chordata; class Actinopteri; order Cypriniformes; family Cyprinidae; genus Enteromius; species Enteromius trimaculatus. The sequence continues at coordinate 768,921 of JAUMHP010000016.1, forward strand.
GCCTTTCGTGAACTCATAAATAATGCTGAGCATGACTGATAACTCTGAGACAGAGCCGAGTAATAGCCCCGTAGGTGAAGTAAACAAACCCTTTCTTTCCTTGCTCATTTTCTTTCTATTTATATCTTTCTATCTGTGTCTCTCTTTAAGTGATGTAGTCTATCATCAATTGGTTCTGTTGTCTCTTTGTTTGTTGGCTCTCCAAAAGAACATCAACTAGTGTGGAAAGGTTTTTATTTATTTAAAAAAAGAAAAAAGAAATACCATATCTATTTAAGCATTATTCAACGTACTGTAAAAATAGTTTCATCTGATATTTTAAGGACTTAAACTAATAGCATGGCATGGATTTATTAATCTTTATTTTTTATTATTTTATTTTTGTTTTAGTGGACGTGCATTTGTTCGAGCAATGCAAATGCCAAGAAACCCCATTGTCATGCAATCCAGTCAGAGAAGGGCTTATTGACAAGTCCGGTTTGACATGTAAGGTTGTTTCAGAAAAAGAAGCATTATAATGCTCTTCATTATTATTATTATACGCACAAGGGATGTGAAAATCACCCCCGTGACTAATCTACAGTGAACTTCACTTGGTGTGCACAAAAATTACAGCTCTGTCTCTTTCTCCTGCTGTTGAATAAATTCCAGTGTACAATAATAAAACATCCCGTATCTACATCTGTGTCGTCAGTGGCACACTTGTGCGTTTTGACATGTGTCACAATGATTTCACGAACTTTCTCCTCTGTTCTTTTTTTCTAAAGCCTCCCTGGAACCACACCGCGGACCGGTGAACCGACCAGTCACTCCAGCGGTGCCTCGGGTAGCTCGAGCGAATCAGAGAGCAGCTCAGAGTCGGACTCGGACAGCGAGAGCAGTTCCAGTGACAGTGAGTGCAACCGAGCATCCCGTGCTGCCACACCAGAGGTACTGATCACTGTACTCCTCTCAAACTGTCACAACTCTTCATTCCATTCACTGATGCCTCATATTACAGGTGTTTCTCAGTTCAGTCCAGACACTACAGCATAGGGACAAAAATATATGGAAACCCCCTTGTAATTAACAAAGTCCTTACGATTTTTGCATAACACTTTTGCTTTAAGCTGCTTTAAAACAAGTTGCTGACACCGCAGTCTCAAAATATTGGAAGCCCCATCAAGAACAACATGAGTTAGCTAATTCGTATGATTTTGTACCAGAGTGACGGGTAAAATCATACGAATGTTTATGTGGTCATACAAATTCGTATGAATAAGCCACCTCGTAAAATATGTACAAACTGCCATGAAATCGGCCTGTCAAGACATGCTCAATTCATCATCTTTACTTTTCCATGAAGCAAATTACTTTTCTATAAAACAATAATTACAGCAAATAGAGCTATGAAGGTTTTAACCTGAGACATTTTTACAGGTGCTGTATTGCAAAATAAACGAATTATCTGTAATCTGAAAAGAAAATACTGTATATAAATGGTCTATTGTTGTAGTTTGTCGTATTTGGTGGTAGACTGATAAATTTTTGCATTTAATGATTAAATAAAAACAATATTATTAGCATTGTAATTATATTAATTATTACTGAATTTGGGGTAAAAATTGTCTAATTCTTGTGTGAACATAATGCATGTAAAAAATCACTTAAAAATATTATTTCCCCCTTTTTTTACTTTTTTTAGGTGTGGCATGACCTAGACATTTTTTAAAAGGTTTAGTTATTTCCTCAGCCCCTTCTGTTTAGTGCTCTTTAGTTTTGCTCACCTTCTGAACTCCGGGCCCTGAAGTAAATAAACACCAGTTTCTGTCATTATTTCCCTTAGATGATTATTGCCGGGCCCATTACCAGAAATTTCAAAAGAACCGAGATGAATTTAACTAAGTCTATTTTCTCCTTTAGCTAAAGACAGAGAGACTGAGGCAGCCTTCCCTCTCTGAGTTTTCTCAGCATGGGTTAGGGGTAGGATTTTTGAAAGGATCTCCTCAAAGGATTAATTGGCAGCTTTAAAGTTGTCCCGCAGTAGCCTGCCCGGGGCTCCCTAAGAGCATTACACAAGAGTAAACATCTCCCGGTTCTCATCGCCCCTTCTGTGTGTATAGCTTTGCTCTCTGCCAGCGATGGCCAATGGGAATCCATATCTTAGCACTGCAAGCGGTCTGGTCTGCAGAAAGATGTTTCTCTTTCAAGCGGCGCCGCGCAGCCTTGATGCCTCAGTGGCGAAATATTGGGAGTCCTGTCAATTTCGACACGCTCAATTGTTAATTTATTATCTTTGCCGGTGCTTTCAGTATAAAATTTGGTAGCTCGTATTGGCGGAAATGTGTCTCTGACAGATGGAGAATGTGGCTTTTGAATGTGAAATATCATAGGAGATGGCCTTTTGTCTCGAAACGTGCCATCAGGTCTGATTGGAAAATACACTGAATTGAATTTCTAACCCTGTGAGTTTAATGGTTAATATGGATGTCCACTCATTTCCACAGCTTCCTTTTCTGAATGATTTTCTATCATTCAGAGCATTCAAGACAGTGTTTATGGGTTCGTGGGAAAGATTTACTTGTGTCTGGAAACATAATGGTACACAACAATCGGTGTGATATAATATAGCTGATGAAAACATCTCCGCAGCGAGAGCTGTGAGCAGTCATCAGGACAGTACTCACAGCATTTCCTCTGTTATTCAGACATTTTACGACTTCCTCTCTTAATGGCCTTTTCATCATAGCGCCAGCTCATTGGTCTGTGAAAGTCATATGATGGAATCATCAAGCTTCTCATGAATCAACACTGGAGACAGATGAAAGCTGTGCCGATATGCGTCATTAGAAATTTGCTTTCCATGTTATTTTCCACATGCATTCATTCACATTGTATAGACCCACATAATGCATGTAAAACATGCAACAGATATGAACAGGTTTCCGTCTCATTGTTGCTGAGGCAGTGCTGTCGATATTCTTGTTAACTGTTGTGCTATGTATCTGCTTTGTCCTTTTCCACCAGCCTGAACCTCCATCAACAAACAAGTGGCAGCTAGATAAGTGGCTAAACAAAGTTAATCCTCACAATAAAGCACTAATTAACACCCAGTCAGATAGTCATGGGATTAACAGTTCTCAACCCGATGAAAGCCAAGCCTCAGACACCCAGAGCTCCAGCAAGAGCAAGCCCAGCACAGCACTGGCACCAGCAGACACAAAGGAGAGAACGTTGCTCAGTCCTATCCGAGAGAAAGCCAAACCCAAGACAGGTCAGAAGGCTCCAGACAGCAAAAGCACCAAGGTGAAATCACCAGCCTCAGTGGAGCTTGCACCCCCCAGGAGAAGCACTGGAAAGAAGCAGCCCAAGAAGGTGGAGCGATCTTCCAGCAGCGAGGAGCACAACTGGCCAAGACCGGGAAACTCGAGCTCAACCCCGAAAGAGAAAGAGCCCCCGCCTTTAGAACCGCCGAAACCTAGGGGGAAGGGCCCTGGGGTCAAGACGGCCCCAAGGAAGGAACCTCGAACCACCACGACAAACACCGCACCAACGAACATCACTCCGGTTCAGGATAAAAAGAAGCACCGAGGACCCAACAAGATCATCCCCAAGTCTAAGGAGTTCATCGAGACAGAGTCTTCTTCATCCGAGTGTCATTCGGACCCAGAGGAGCTCACTAAGGTTCAGCTTCCTTGTCCCGGTCCCAACACCTTAAGCCTGAAATCCAAGGATTGCAACAGCAATATCCTGAGTGTTAGCAGCCTTACCAGCACAAGCAGCACCTCTATTCCTGATCCAGGTGCTTCGGATCTCCTGGAAGAGCCCCTCTTTTCTCCTATCCCCATTGTACAAAATGAACTTTTGTCACCACTAAGAGATTTTGAGGACATCAAGTCTCTTTGGGTTAAGATTGAACTCAGCTTCCTATCACGGATCCCAGGGCAAGACCCCCCGGAGCCTCCCCCAACCAAGGCCGAGTGTCGGGAGGTCAGCGTCAAGCACAGACGGCAACAGTCACCTGCCTCCATCCCTGCCGAAAAGAACCCTAGTAAATCCAAGAGGAAACACAAGGCAAGTTGTCAATGCTCTCACTCTCATTTCATGCACTATAATTATAATATCAAGGGCTGCAATTGCAAAATAATCATGTAATTATTATTTTAAGCAAGTAGTCATTTAACAGGTCCTTTTAGCGACATTCACTTTTTCCATGGAACAATTGCTTTGGAGTGCCTTGTTGAAGGACACAACCTTGATAGCTACAAGACCACCCCTTGCCAAGTTTAAATTGTGCAATTCATTAGTAACCCAGATATTTAATGGCCAAATGTTTTATTGTTTTTATAATATACTACAGCCTCTCATCCAATGTCACATGTAAATCATAGACCTTCCTGTCTACAGAAACATATTAAACCCTTAGCACCTGCGGGTACAAATGGTGACAGCTTGCAGCTCCAACCTTTTCACACCTACCTGTACAAGCAATCTTGAGCCAAATAACAAGTGCATGTAAACACATGATCTCAGATCCAAAGGATTTAAATAAGCACAAATGAAACAGACCAACTCAAGAGGTTTGTTCATCAAAGAGTCCCCTGAAAAAGGTCACAATGTCAATACCTGGTTTATTTGCAGCCAGTTCCCTATCTTGTTCACTTTAACTGAACTGGGTTTGGTATATATGAAGTCTACTTTATGTGAAAACCAAGATTGTCAAGACTTCAATACAAATAAAAAAATAAATGTTGCACACTCTGATGAAGTGGACTTCAACCCTGTACCTGGATGCTCACTGTCCCGCAGAGTTTATCTTGAACCCTAATCAAACATAACTAAAGCAAGATTGCTTAAAAATGCTCATTTGAAGCAGGTTGAACAGTGGTTACCCAGGAGCAGGGTTGAAGACCTCTGGACTACCTTTAGCTGTTTTGTTTTGCAACATCACAACATTTGTTTCCATGAGGAGTTCAGTTCATGTTTGACCAAGATCAAGTATTGACATTCACTCCAGCACATCCTAAAGACTTTCAATCGGGTTAGGCTCAAGACTTCATGCACTCTGGATTAAATATGGACAAACCCTTGGTTGTGTTGCATCGGTTAGGTTTAAAAGAATTGTTGTCAAACATGCCAACATATTAATCACTACAAAATGTTTCAATCCTAAAATCGAAACTATTTGCTTATTTAAATCCAACCTGCAACTTTTCTTTCCCCTTTGGTCAGAAAGTGTGTAATCACGTGTACAGTACGATTTAAGATTTCAGTGCCATCCTGAAAAAACGGATTCTGCCTACTCTTGGACTATTCTTTTGTTTTTGTTTTTAGTCTCAATGTAGATGTTTTAACTCATCCTTAATCCTGCCAAGCTAAATAACACGATCAATTATGTATGGTTGTAATTAAGTTCCATCTCTCTGTAGTCTGAGCACTGTGACGTGATGAGTGGAGGCAAGAAGCTTCGCATGGACAAAGACTCACTGCTGCTTCCTCCTTGTATCTCACCCATACACAACCACAAGATCTCCAGCACAAAAGAGTGAGTATTCAGCTGCCTACATTATCAAGCACTCGTCTTAGGAGCACTAGTAACTAGTCATTTTGATGTTTTTGTTTCCCAATGCATAATATTTCCCTGCTGAAAAAACAGCATATGCTGGTTAGGTATGTTTTGAAGCTGGGATGCTGGTTTAAGCTTGCCAGCAAAGGACCAGGGGTGCGTTTCCCGAACAACGATGTAACTCGCTGATAAACCACCATAGTACGATGCATTGTTTTGGAAACTAGCTACACATGACTGTTTCCCGAACACGGTCGCATCTCCGTCGTTTTGAACCACGTTAGTTCAACAACATAGGGCCATTGTTAATGACGTCACACGCATGTGGTGGAGATATACCTTCTGCTATTAAACTGATTAGAGATCTCCAAGACGCTGCTGTATTGAACGTGACACATCTTGACTAATTTATTATTTTTGTTCACTGTCATTTTGCTTTATTTGATCTTTGAATCATCGCGGGTTCCCTCATACGCCATACTCTTAGTCTTTTTTGCGCATGCGCACTTTTCGAAAACAGCGTTTAGGATGGACGTGCAAAAATACATAATTAAATCGCTTTTTATATTTAGATAGAATGTAGAAGAAGATAAAGATTGTAGTGCATGTTAGTTTGATTATTTAGTTTGTGATGTTGACTCATTTGAACTATGCTTTAATCGTTGAACTATGCTGGTAACGACGGAACTTGCGACCATAGTAGGCTAACTATGCCTTTGGGAAACGCACCCCAGATTAAACCAGCATCCCATTTTTAAAACATACCTAACCAACAGAGTTAACTGATTTTTGTTGAATTTTGTTCAGTAACTCTGAACTTAAAACTTTTCAGATTCAGATAGTTTATTTCAGATCAACACTGAAAAAACATAGAGAGCCCACAATGCTTGTTTTATCTTGAACATATGCTGCCAGTGTCCCCTGATGTTTTTGCCAAACATGCACGAAAACACTCGAGGTTTGCTAACTCAGCTTTGTGGCTCACCCTGTGTTATGTCCTCTGAGAGAATGCTGGGATACGCAGGAGGAGCAGCAGGTCACCCTTTTGAGCCGCCTGCCTGCGTTGTCCCACTGCATTACAGTAATTTAACACTGACACCAGCACAACGGCTACCGCTAATTTTAGATATTTAATTAGTGTCAGGCCAGGCAAGAGCCCATCAAAGACGCACGCGTGACAGGGGTCATATGCTCGTCCTGTCCGCCTGAGTGCCCAGAACACTGCGACACGAATAACACCAAACGAATCTTCATGATACCATCAGCAGCGCTACGTTAAATTATTAGCCACCGCTAACGACTATTACTGGAAGTGTTTAGCACCTCGGGCTATTTACTGTTATCACCTGCTCGGTGTGTTTTAAATCAGCTTGTTCACCCTTTTAATTGAATTAGAAAAGTAAAGAAGGCTTTTTATTTAGTGTTGTTAACTGATGAGACTCATGTTTTATGGCGTATTTTCAGCCTAATAAACCAAAGGCAAAAAATATGCTGCTGTCTAGGACATGCTGTCTCGGCGGAGCTTCTTTATTTAGCGCCTAGGCTAAGTTTAGACACGTAAGCACTTATGCAAATGAATTGAGTCAAGTTTATATTATATCAGAGCACATGCAGGTGCACTCACATCTGATCCTGTGTCTCATATTGTTCTAGAAAAGGAATAAAAGCAAGCCATAAAACCATTTGATCTAAAAAGGCCCTACTGCCCTGTAGGGTGAAAATAATAAAAGAGAGAGCAGAATATAGTAACATATTTTCAACAAAATTACACCCTGTGTAAAACAATATACCGTATGTCAGCGGTAGCTCCTTTGAATTGCAGGAAGAAGCTTTACTCTTTAATTAGGGTTTAGTTGTGCTGAGAGCGTTTCTCTTCAGAAGAGCCCAGGAAACACGCTAATGTACTGAATCCATTCATGCCTGTTGTTTTGTCCACTTCTTCACGCTGAACTTAACAGCTTGGACTGGTAGAAGACTCAGTGGCAAATAAAAGAGGAAAAAAATAATAAATACCATTAATATTTCATTTTATATTGCAATTTTAAATAAATGTATTTTTTGTATAAATTCTTTAATGCTTATGTTGCTACAAACTAATGATTAAATTATTTCCCTGTACATCTTTAATATTTCAGACTATTAATTGTGATTAATTGCATCCAAAATAAAAGTTTTAGTTTACATAATATACGTGTTTGTACTCTGCATATTTATTATGTATGTCTAAATACACACCTATGCAGTATATTATTGTATTTACATGTATATATTTGTATTCATGATATTTATATTATGGATAAATCTATTTAATATATCAACATAACATAATTTTCTTAAATATATACAAACATATGTGTGTATTTATATATACATAATTAATATAAACAGTACAGTTACATATATTATGTGAACAAAATCTCTGATGCAATTAATCATGATTAATAATTTGACAGCGCTTGTATTTGTGTATATATATATATATATATATATATATATATATA
>JAUMHP010000016.1:777066-787484 GCA_032361065.1 Enteromius trimaculatus
GCGTGTATTTGTGTATATATATATATATATATATATATATATATATATTAGTGCTGATGAATCATGATTAATCACATCCAAAATAAAAGTCTTATTTACATAATATATGTGTTTATGATGTGTTTATTTATTATGTTTATATTAAAACACATACAGCATATATTTAGAAAGTATTTACATGTCAATGCATTTATATATTTATTTTCTTATATTATATCTGAGTTGTTCTAGAAGCAGTCTGTCAATGTGGTTTATTTCCCCCTGCTCATTAAAATCAGGTCTTAATCTACATTTCCACAGCAAGGCCTTAAGCACAAATACAATACTTTGGCACATGTATAATATGTAGTCCCATCAGTTTACATTCACATAAGGTATATCCGACCGTGTTTACATTAAGACACGGAGTATCCCTCAGTAGTGTTTAAACCAACACCAAATATGACTCTGCCTGTCTTTGTTTTAATACATATTGTAAACACCTGCCTGCACTAAGTCTTGAAGTGTCTTGCACAGTGCACATACAGAGCCCCTTTGACATGTTTTATTGTCTGTTTTCTGCCAAGTTCTTTAAAGAAGCAGCCTCGCAAGCGGGAGGATAAGCTGTTACCGCCGCTGCTGTCGCCTCTGTCCGATGAGCCGGTGGGCCGCCCACGGAGGAGCAGTGAATGCAGCTCGCTCAGTCAGGAGGGAAACACCTCCACCGTCCCCAACACCCTGCCCTCCACCCGCACAATACCTGCCTCCACCTCCTCCTCATCATCATCATCATCATCACACAAACACCGCAAAGGAGAGAACAAATCCTTCTCCCATTCCAAGACCAGCTCTGTAAGTCACAGACAGATTTATAGATAGATGGATGGATAGATAGATAGATAGATATTCTTTGCTTGAGGTCTTCACCACATTTCCTGTGTTTTTGCTAAACTAATTACCTTCTTGGAAGGGTTTCAAAATAGACAAGAGAATGGCTCCCATGTGCCGATCGTCCAAAATCAATCCAGCGAAATGGTCCTAAAAATGAAAACACTGAGTAGATGCTGAACAGACTGAGAGTGAATGGATCCTTTATGTATTATTCAAGCTGTTAAAGGCTAATTATCATTTTAATGCTGTTCTAGGAGGAAGACAGTCACAGCAAGCCTTCCGGTGGTTTTCACGGCAATGGCCAGTCGGAGCCAGACCTCTGGTCAAACACTTCGGCTCTGTCCATGGATCACATGGAGCCCAGGAGACCCAAACTCACGTTTAATAACACGTATGTAACAGTAGCGGTGTGATAGCATTCACACAAACAGTCGTATATTAGCTCTTCATGTTTAAGGTTCATGTTAATGCACACAGTGGGATGTGTGTGAAGAACAAACTGATCTTAATCACACTTCCTATCGTTACAGAGTTCACAATGCAGATTACTACATGCAGGAAGCCAAGAAGTTGAAGCACAAGGCAGATGCTTTGGTAAGCCTGTTCATAACACGTATATGTGCCAGAACAAAACCGATAATGGTTATGGAATCACAGGAAACTAAAACTAAAACCATAAGAAAGTATGTTCACACTAAATATGTACAATGTAAAAAATACATTATTTTTATTTCATCTGGCTGTCAAGGCTATATTTCTCTTGATGTGCTGAAAAACTAAAAAATGTAAGACGCATGCATAAAATAAACATAAAAAAAGAAAGAAAAAATAGCACAGCAAAAATACTAAAACTTTTTAAAATTAAAATGAAACTGGAAAATGTATAATGGGAAATAATAAAAATATGATAGTATCTAAATTATTAATTAAAACACAACTGTATGGAATAAAAGTGTTTTTATTTTATGTGGTTTTAGTGTCTATATATATATATATTATATATATTAGTGCAAAATAAAAGTTTTACTTTATATAATATAATGTACTGTGTATATATATTAAGTATATATAAATACAAACACATGCATGTATATATTTAATGAAAATATGTTATTTTTATATATTAAATATATTTAGATATAATAAAAAAATATAAGAAAATAAATATATGAATGCATTTACATGTAAATACGTTTTTAAATATATACTGTACGTGTGTGTTTTAATATAAACATAATAAATAAACACAGCATGAACACATTATGTAAATAAAGACTTTTGTTTTGGATGTGATTAATCATGATTATATAGCACTTATATATATATATATATATATACATACATATATAATTTGTTTAAATTATTCACATATTAAAATAAACCCTAGCGTAAATAACTTTCTAAGCAGTAACAATTCGACTGATTATGGTATAAAACCGTTATAGATCATAAATTGATCTGATCATTCTCATTGTTATTAGTGGTTATTCTGACTTTTGCTGAATTAGCATGATTAACAGAAACCTGGAAATATCAGAGGATTTTAAAACCTGAAAAGTAGCAGAAAAAAAATATAATAATAATTATTATTGTTGTTGTTGTTGTTGTTCATTAGTACTCCTGGGGCCTGTTCCATAAAACACGTACCAGATAAGCCAGGCTTATGGCAGATAGTCTGACTTATTTTAATACAAATTAACTGGCAATAAGTCAGACTAACTGAAATAAGACTGGCTTATACTCTAATCTTGGTTCATGGAACAGGCCCCAGTAGAAGTAGCATTGTTTTGTTGTTGTATAATATAATAATAATGATTTAGAAATTCAAGGAATAAAATTTCTATAGTTGATAATTCATTGAACAGAATGTGTAGGAATCCTGGTTTGGGTATCTAGGCACCTGAGCACTCTGGGTAACAGTGAGATTTTCTGACTCTAGCAGAGACATATGTGAAATTATGACATCTTTTACTAAGCAGAAAATATCTGGCAAGCCAGAGACTTCATTCAGTTCTCATCCGATCTCAGTGCAGCCGAGGAGAAACAGTGATAATAGTGCGATCTTTAGCGATTTTTCTTTCCAGTGGGAAGTTAGCACTCAGCAAGACTAGATGAAAAATTCCTGCCACACTGCTCTTAACTACACGGACACATAACCTGTCCGCTACAGAGAGCCATTAGCAAGCTGAGAAAAAGCTCTCTCGGCAGACCTTTTATAATTGAAGACTTTCCAATCTAGGCGAGCGAAAGCCCTTGTGTCTGCCCTTAGCATCCATAAAGCACAAGCTTTGTTAGAGATTTACAAAACAGACCCCCAGACCCTCAATAATTGGATCCAGGCAATTATCGCTGGAGACATTGTCCATTATCGCAAGTTACGTCCTCTCTGTCATAAATCGCGATGACGATGTATAGGCCTAGTCATGAATACAAAGTAAAGGGAATTGATTGCCAGCGTTACATGAGAGTAGTGGCAGGCGTGTAATGAATCCCGTGCGCCTCGTATTGCAGGGCTCACTTGAAAACGAATGGACTCGACTCCTGAATTGCCAGCGGAGGCAAGTGGTCAGTAAATCTATTTTACGCTCCTATGGAGATGAGATATGCTCTTATTGTTTGTGCTTGTCTGCGGAGCCGGATGCAGTTGGGTTTTTGGAAGGCAGGCGTAATGTTGTTTAGTGCTATTGATTAGTTTGTGTTTGAGAAACGAGACGTGAGAGTTAAAGTTAGCCTTTATGAGCCTGTAACGATAAGTCTGGAAGGTAGAGAAAAGCACTATCCCACACCAAATACACTGTTCTGATTCATAAACTTGTCGTGAAGTTGACCGTAAATCTGCACGTTGCCTCACTCCTGCATTACATCTTCTGACTCATCTTCTTACCTCAGCCTAATGGCTTGATTTCCTCCTCCGATGAGATCTTTTTTTTATGACTTTACAAGCTTCGAAAATGACCTCAGTCTTGTTTTTTACTTTTGCGTAATTCTCTCCGACTTTGATGGCATTTTTGCTTCGCAGATGGACAAGTTCGGCAAAGCTGTGAATTACGCCGATGGGGCGCTTTCGTTTATCGAATGCGGTAACGCCATGGAACGGGACCCGTTAGAGGCCAAGTCACCATACACAATGTATTCAGAAACCGTAGAGCTCATCAGGTCAGTGCCTTCTTCGTGGTTTAAAAATAACAAACGATTGTTGCAGCAGTCAAAAAAATTACTGCTAATATGGTGTCATTCATTATATTAGTAGTTCATCATCATAGACGTTCCATCATACATTCGTGTAACTCTTGTTCTTTTGTTGTTAAAGGTACGCAATGAGATTAAAGAACTTCACCAGTCATTCCGCCACGATAGCTGAGAAGAAGCTCGCTGTACTGTGGTAAGTAAAGTGAGTGAGTGAATGAATGAATGGTTCTTATTTTATTTATTTATTTATTTTTTAAATCATATAAAATAATAATAATAATTGCTTCATTCATTAATTTAATCATTAATCCAATGATGCATTTCGAACCGTTTTTTTATCGAACTGTTCGGTTCGCCCTGTTCATTTCGGCACACCCACGTGAACCGGGATATTTCGGTAGCCTATTTAGCATTAAACTTTCATTTGAATTAAAATGGGCATTTTCTGTGTATTAAGCACATAGACAATCAGGCGATGGTCAGAACTTCTCAAGACTAGTGATGGGTCGTTCTTGAACGATTCGTTCATTTTGAACTAATCTTTAATGTGACTCGGGAAGAAAGAGTCGTCTCGTGGGAATGTTTCGTTCAGTCACGCACGGCTCAGGCTGCATAGGTTAAGCTTATGGGGCTGTCACGTGATGAACGAATGACTCGGAAAAACCCAAAGCCTTGAGAGACGAACGAATCAATTCTGTTTCTGGCTCAGGCTGCATACTGTAGATTAACATTTCGGCAGCAAAATTATTCCAGCACTTTACGACGTGAGTAAGAGTGAAGCTGAAATAGACTAGCCTTTCTTGTTGCTGTCAATATTTATTTGAATAATGTTCATGTTCATATTTCACTTTTTAAATTGTCCGTTTTTGAAAGAGGGCAAAAATAACTTTAAAAAAAATAAATGTGGTGTTTTGACTTAATCTGTACCTTTTTTACATTTAATATCATCTGTGTACCTTGATAACTTGAAATAGAAAGGGCAAATGACCTTCCGCTATGTTAGAGCTCGCATACAGTACTGTACAGTAGTATTGATGTATCGAAACCGAACCGTTACCGTGAGCAGAAAACCGTGATACAAACCAAACAGTGGGCCACTGTACCGTTGCATCCCTACTTATAATTAAATTGCCAGTAAAACCATTTAGAATGTTACAAAATAATTCTATTTTGAGTTAATGCTGTTGTTTTGTAAATAAAAAACAAACAAACAAACAAATGAAATCATCATTGTTTCACAAAAATATAAAACAGCACACCATTTTTCACAATTAATAATGTACAAAAAAAATACAATTATTGAGCAGTACATCAGCATATTAGGATGTGACTAAAATAATGATGCTGAAAAATCAGCTTTGCATCTCATAAATTACATCAACTAATATATTACAATAGAAAACCGTATTACTGTTTCAATGTTTTATTAAGCATAAAATACTTAAATAAAAATCTTACATCCAAACTTTTGAAGTGGAGTGTACTTGATAATACTGTATTTTGCTATACAGTAAGTGACCAATATACTGCACAAAGGAAAAACACAAACACACATCAGGATGCACGTTTTAACCAGCCGGAGTGGAAATAAAGCTTCTGCAATGAGCACTTTTTTTTTTACAGCTTTTTTACAATTTTACAGAGTTTTCGAGACTCATAGACTTTCTTATAATTTACATCTTTTTTTCAAACGTTAACCTGTTTTCAAAGGTTAGCATTTCCATGCCCCGAAAACACTGTTGCCATGTCAACAAACAGCCAAAAACATTATTTTTTATTTCCATATTTAGCATTTCTTTGGTGTAAATGCCCTTTACATAGTCGGAATGACCCACCATATGGATTCATCTAATAGTGTGGTCACATTAAATTAGTGCCATGTTGTTTGCTAAAAAAAAGCCACACTCAACATACACGGAGGTCAACATGTGAGTGTCACTGATAACCCAGCAGATGTAGTTGTTCTGAAGAAGCGTTGTGCGCGTTAGGGCCTTCTAAAGGCGTCAGAGGTGCTATTAACACTCCAACGCCGTTCCCCGCGTACCATCAGAAGCTAAATCCAGCGCTTTGCACTAGCAGCCAGTTAAATCTCCTCTCAGCCATCGCTCAACGACAATCATCCGTATCTGGAAGGAAGCTTTAAAACACTGCTAAAGCGCTTAATCAGCTTAGAGTGGATCATTATTCCTGTATTTCATTAAGCTATTAGAGGATAATGAAAGATTTCCACATGGTGACGGCAGAAACATATTCTCGCCCAGATAAAAGCCGTCCGTGTTCTTCCTGCCTGTCACGCCGCGGCGGCTTGTTTATTTTGAATGTCAAGGTTAGTTTTGCGCTTATAACGGGATGACAGTCATCAGCGCAGATTGGAATTCAGCTGCCAGTCTCTACGGCTTGTTAATGAAAGCCATCTAGCAGCCGAAAGGGTTTTTCAAAGGCTGCTGCGTTTATGATTTATAAACCTGGGTCGAGGACTTAATACCATTCGAGCGATATTATATGCATTTAAGAGAGCTGTAAAAACATGTTTGCTCTCTGGCTTCAGATATTAGGCCAATATAACCTGTAGATATCGACCTGTGACGTCGGGAAGCGTTTCATGCTCAAATAAAGACGCATCTGCAATATGCCATAAAAGCCTCTGACCTGCTTTCAGGAGGGACAGACACCTTGTTTATATATTGATGGGACTTCAGTAGTCTGGAGGCGTGAGAAATGTGAGAAAGCTAGTTTTGGTTTCATGGGGCTCTGCATATGTCCCAAGCATCTGGTGTCTCGCAAGCATACTGTTGAAAGGTCAGCCACCCCGTGATACTGGCTGCTTTTCCCTCGGCGCTCATATTGATGCACACTGCTGGTTATCATATCACTGTTGTTGTTTTTGTTGTTGTTGTCAACAAGATACTGTTGATGTTCTGGCCCTGTTAATTATTAGAAATAATCTCTCTAAAACATGTTTGACACCGTTTGCTGGTATTTCTTTGGAATATAGTATATCCTACAGTGGATATATATGCATTGTTTTGTTTTTGTGTGTTTAGTTTAGTTATGTTTTTGTTTTGTGTTGTGTCTTGTTTTGTTTTGTGTTTTATGATTTATGATTTGTCGTTTCGTTTTGTTTCATTTCACATCACACTTCATTTCCATCAAGTATTTATTGTCTTTGATAGCATTTTGTGGTGGAAATATTTGAAACATGTCTAGAATAAAACATATGTCTCCTTTGTCTCATTAAGCCAATTTCATAGCCTTGAAAAAATCCATAAATAAATTAACATTTTAGGTGTACTACTTGTGCACACACACATATATATATATATATATATTGTACAAATAATAAAAAAAAAACATTGGTTATGCTCAAACTTTTCAGTCATAATGTAAATAATGCTACAGTTGTGAGAAATACAGGTATATATCAGTTTAATTTTGATTATAATGGGTTTGAGAATGCAGTAGTTTTAATGTAACATTTTACATCAAAAAGTTTGCTTCACTAAAATATCAATCTGTGGGCCATAATAAAGCAAAAACAGCCAAACACCACCTTGATGATAATAGTCCTAACAGCATCTTTCAATATTCCTTGAATACGTCTCTTAATAGAATAATTTTTTTTTCAGCAATCGTTGTTTGTCACTTCTGTACTTGCGAATGTTCAAGCTGAAGAAGGATCATGCGATGAAGTATTCCCGCTCACTAATGGAGTATTTCAAGGTACAACCCGTTTCTTTGTGCATTGCAATTATTGCAATCCCATTTGTTTGAATATCTCGTTCTCATAAATTCTGCATGCCATTATTAAATCGATTTATTCGTCACTTGTAAGCACGCGTTGTCATCCTGTAAGCAGCGTCTGCGTGAGACCTAGCGTGCTTGCTTTGGACGATTACGTGCTGATTTTTATTCTTCTCCCCTCAGAATTCTGCGAAAAGTTCCCAAGCACCTTCGCCGTGGGGAGCCAATGGAAAGTACGTGCATTTTCCTCTCTTTGTCCTTTTGTGTTTCTGCCAGCTTGTGAAAAGATTCCATCTTGTTTGAGAACAGTCCTCCTGAATCTTCTTCCCGCTGCCAAGTCGGGAAAAAATATAGTGTGAGATATGAAACCTCAGTCAGGGTTACTTGACAGCAGTGAAAGGATGAAGAGATGAACCCTGGGAAAGCAGCGTTGCTTCTATGTCAGCTCTATGGCAACCCAGTACCAATGAGGCGAGGCGGTGCGAGAGGCGCTGTGTTTGACTTTGTGTGTGTGTCTGATCCGGCCTCTAGCTGGACACTACCCAGGCCCGCTGTTCGGCTGCCAACCTGCCTGTCAAAAGCAATTAGCCTCAGCGTCTCGGCCCCTGCAGCCAATACATTAGCAATAAAGAGCAAGCTGTACCTGCTGTAGCTGTGATCAACACATCCATCCTCAGCCTCCTCCTCATCCTTTACCCTCATGAATCTTTTTTTCACCTCGGAGGGAGTTTATTTATTTTAGCTGAGCCCTGAAACCCGCTCCGAATGGGCCCGGCTGTTGACAGGGCGCATAATTTAGCAGGCCGAGGCTTGAGTATGTTTCCATTTATCGGTGGATTGCAGACCACTGAACCAGGTTGTTTGGGGTGTAGCATTAAAGAGACCAATGAATATGTGTGCCGATAGTTGTCTGGAAGAATGACGCTGTCTGCCGGTGACTGTTGATAATGTACTCAGATACTGATTAAAGGGTTGCTGGGTAAACATACCGGATCTAGTAATGGTGGTAGCTTGTGAAAAGGAAGTGCACTTAATTGTACTGAACAGGCACTGAATTTTGTGCTTCAAATCCGTGTGCAAATAATATTATTGAAGGAAAAGGCCACTTAGGAGAGTACACTTTCCTGACTATGTTTGTTAACATACTTTTAAAAAGTTGTAATAATGTCAAATTAAAAGCTTGATTTGAACCCGTTAGCTGTCTAGTCTTGGCAAAATATATATCATTGGAAAAGGCTTGAGTCTCAGTGTTCTATATTAGGTGTTTATTTCATGATAGATGTAACATTCTGAGAGAAATTTATACATTTGTGACAGAAAATGCATTAATGCATCTATTTATTTATTATCACAGGACGTTTTATCATGTCAACTTAACATTGGAATATAACTTGTTTAGACATATGGCTTTGATTTCAAAATATTTTATTAAACAGTTGTTTTAAATAAAAAAATGTTTTACATTTTTACAGTAAAATTCTAGTAAAAATAAACCCATGATAACATAATTAAGTAAAACAATGATTTTTGAAAGAGTTAAACTCATCAATTATTCATGATCATATATTAAAGTCAGTATATTTAGCAGTACAGCTATAATTAAAAGCCAGTAAAATTATAAAATTATTAAACCTACTGTAAATCATTTGTATTATTAATGCATTAATAAAGCACTATTAATGTCCACTTTTCATGATTGATTGCATTGGAAATAAAAGTTTTTGTTTACGCAATATATCTGTGCACATTGTGTATATTCATTATACTGTATATGCATACATAAACAGACATACAGCATGTAATTACATATATTAATATATAACATTACAGAAAGTACTGTTTTTTTTTAAGAACACCTTAAATTGGCATTTTTAATTAACAGTCAATAACAAGTATTATTAAATAGTAGTAAATAAGATTTGCACTTAAGTATATATTTTAACGTTTATAATTTCCATAATAAGTACTCATTTTACGAGTATGCTAAAGAGTACTTCTTTTTCAAGAGGGTAGGTGTTTCAGTTCATCAAGATGTATATGATTTATATAAATCCGTGTGGAACAGGATATTGAGCCGATGAGATTTCACTGTGTCAGATGTCTGTAATGTCTGTATATGCCCTGCTTACATTTAATAGATAATAATGCACAAGATCCATTTTAAGTGTAAGGATATATCGGATTGAAATAAATTTCCTAAATTCTCACTGGTCAGTATTTCATCTTTGTGTTAACAGGAGCACAGGTACCCCGTCTCCCATGTCCCTGAGTCCATCTCCTGTCAGCTCGGTCAGCAGCGGCGCTGGAGTGATGGGCTCGTCCTCTGCCTCTGGAAGTGTGGCCATTCCCCAGCGCATCCACCACATGGCAGCCAGTCATGTCAACATCACCAACAACATCCTGCGCAGCTATGAACACTGGGAAACCGCTGACAAGCTGGCCCAGGAAAGTCAAGGTACGGTGGTTTTTGAGTTGTTTTTCAGGTTTTATTGTTCAGTGGACAGTTTGTACTGTACAAACACTTGTTTTTCTTTGGACTGCAAGTAGATAGATAGATAGATAGATAGATAGATAGATAGATAGATAGATAGATAGATAGATAGATAGATAGATAGATA
>JAUMHP010000016.1:790282-800392 GCA_032361065.1 Enteromius trimaculatus
TTACAATATCTGTATACAATATTGTAAAAAAAAATATATATATATATATATATATATTTACAATATCTGTTGTTTCATAAGAAAATGAAATTCTTCTAAACAACTCAAAAACATTATTTTTATTTATTTTTTCTGAGATATAAATCATGTTCAGGTCATTTTAGACCTGGATATGAATGGAGTAACATAAGGAAAAGTTAAGATAAAAGAAAAAATAAATTATTTATTTTAATTTAATATTTATGTTTTATTTAATTAAAATTAATTTAATTATATATGAATTATATATTTTAATATTTTAATGTAATATTAATGTACAAAAAAACTTTGTAATTAAACCAAAAGAAAAATGCTGTGATAACATAGTAATAACATGGTAATGTATATTTCCTTTTTTTCACATTACTGAGAAGTTGCTGATTACATGCAATAAGGTTTTAGTTAAAAACAATTATTAAGTTATATGAAGTTTCATAAAACAATCATTCAAAACCCAAATCAGACTCTGAATGTGAAAATCAAACACATTAAAGCATTTAAGAGTTTATTTTTCTGCAATTCAAAATGTTGAAAATAATATACTACGGTTCAAATATATATATTTATATAAAAACAATCACTTTGAAAACATTTTTTTTTTTTAATACTTTGTTTATTTTGTTTTTAAACAACTGTATTTTCCCTGAATACATGACTACTTTTGTATGGCGTCAACAGACCCATTTTGTGGTCAAGATGTTGCAGTATGTCTGCCAGCAAGTCGCATCTGCTTTATTGTTGGTTAACTTAGCAGCACCTGTTATAAGTAATTTCCTGTAGTCATACGTAAAAGACAATGCTGTTCCCATGTCTCCAACGGCTCTGTGCGTCTCTCTGTGTTCTGACAGAGTTCTTTCTGGAGCTGGACTCAGTGATGGAGCCATTGACGCAGCACAGCAGCATGACAGAACTGGTGCGCTACATACGCCAAGGATTGCACTGGCTTCGGCTGGAGGCCCATTTGTTATAGTGCTGGCGCTTCCACTGTGCTCTTCCTTTCTCTCTTGTCTTTCTCTCTCACACTCTCTCTTCCCCACCGTTCATCACTACCTCCATCATCTTTGCCATCTACAAGTCTCTGGAGCCCTGAGGGAAGTCGGCAGCTAACCACTAGCGAGCGTCAGAACTGTGAGTTATTCTCTGGAGGGTGCCATGTCCTCGTTCCAGCTTGATTCCTGTAAGAGTGCGTCAGGAAAGTCTGGAAATGTTATAGAAGACGGACCTGGAAGGACGGAGCGCTGCTGCATCGCATTCTCAACACTACGGGAGGCCAAATGTATGCATCTGTTACAAGAACATGGTAGCAGTGGGCAAGTTAACAATGTTGTTGAAGAAAATTCAGCTAGTGACCTCTGTGATGTGGACCAGGCACACTTTACGCAGTAAAACCTGAAGGCTTGATCAACATATTGCAAGAATTCAATTGTTTATTCAAGTGTTTATTGTGTATGGCACATAAGCGGCATTAGAGTCAACTTCATATGCCTGTGGGTCAGTGACATTAAGTTTTAGTCCTATATGTTAATTTACTGAAAAAATTCTTAAGTGGACATGTTTTAATCAAAATCCATTTTAAAGATATGTCAGGGTGATACAATCATTCTAATTTAATACTAGAAAAAATACTTATAAGAATGAAATTCTTTAAAAGAAAACATGAAGGTTTTTTTAATTATTATTAAAAAAATGCAATAATTTATTTATTATTATTATTATTTTTTAAATATTTAAATTAAACACGTTATAGTACTTTCCTTCAGCAATGGCATGTTAAATTGCTGAAAAGTCACAATCAAGACATTCATAATATTTTTTTTTGTTAATTATTTAAAATAATCAAAAGATCCAATATAATATATATAATTCAAATGTACCATCCAGGAAATTAACATTTTAAAAATTTACAATTATATAATTTGTTTTGTTTATTGTAATAAAATTCCCGGTCTCACTTTATATTAAGTGTCCCTAATACCTGTGTACTTACATAGTAACTATGTATATCTAGTATGTAACAACAGTGTAAGTACACATTGCTACGCAGTATCTACAGCTGTAATATTACTGTAACTACACACATGTAACACCCCTCAGAATGGTGTGTGTAAGTACTAATGTGTAACAGGACATTGGTAACAACACTTTTTTCTCTTCCAGCTACATTTAGTAACATCAGCATGAGTAACTGGAACAGGGGGTGTAGTTGGGTAGGTGTAGGGATATGTAAAGTGGGTGGAGTTGGTGCACCTCTGTAATAGCAGTGTATATACACAGTAACTCCTCAGGAACTGCCCACTTAATATAAAGTGAAACATTCTGGAAACCAACCGCAATTTATATGTAAAGCCTAACTTACTGTCCGCTGCTGTTAACATCAGAGTAATTACATGATAAATCCAGAGCAATTGTCTACTTAATATAAAGTGTATCACTTTATTTACCAAAAAGTGCTTTTAGTGCTGTTACACATTTGTACTTTCATTACTAAAAAGTGTTGTTACCAATGTCCTGTTACACATTTCTACTCACACACACCATTCTGAGGGGTGTTACATGTGTGTAGTTACAGTAATATTACAGCTGTAGATACTATGTACCGGTGTGTACTTACACTGTGGTTACATACTAGATAGACATCTAGTTACTGTGGAAGTACACAGGTATTAGGGGCACTTAATATAAAGTGGGACCAAATTCCCTAATATCAGAATCAGAATTAGAATAGTACAGCTTTTGATATTGCAGCTTTTACCGCTTTTTCATATATTTTTTGTATGAATATCTGAACATGCAATACACCAAAATATAGATCAGACCTTCTACTTTCAATTTTTTTTTTTTTTTTTACATTTAATTAAAAAAAGCAACATTTTGAGCAAAAAGCTGAGAAAATCTGGATCATATTCAGTAATAATATAAAAGCAAATATGAAGTAGATTTGTCCATCAGCACCTCTAAAACTTTGCACAGACTTCCTGAACTGGCATTTTACATGGCACCATTAGGCATTTTTCATTTACATGCGGATATTGTTTGGGGTTGCATTATTTATCATATGCACATGCTTACGTATGCCTTTCTAGTCTGTGTATTTGATTGACACTTTCTACACTCATTCAGGAGATGTGTAATAGCGCCCCCTAGCGCATAACAGAAAATCACATGTTTGGCAGGGAGAGAGTTAATATTTGACAATAAGAAATAATAAGAAAATAGCTCACAATATGACCCTTTATCTCAATATTTAACCATGGCAGAAGCTGGACATCTTTGGTTGACTCTAATAGCCGCTATAGTGCCTCAAGTGGCGTTTCTGAGAAAACACACGCTAGCTGTTCAATTATGAATTGCGCTCTGACAGCTTTCGAAATACGACACATGAATCCAACTCGTGTCGCTGGCGTTCATGTACTTGCCTAGAGTGTATTTCAGGCCTTACCTCTGCGAGATTGAGATACACAGAAATTAGAGGACAGATAAATGAGCTGTTAACACCGCATTCATCTCGAACGCATATATTCACCCCATCTGGAGATTCACACGTGTCCATTTGAAATCGTGCTTGTCTGTTGTGATGACTGTAAGGGACGGGTACGGTAGTCATCTATTCTCTCAGACATCAGCGTCTTTCTATTTTACTGTGGCACCGTGACAGCTGGCGTCAGCGTGAGCAGTACGATAGTCTCGTTGGCTTTGCTCCAAAGCGGCGCTCTCCAAGACAGACTTCACGTCTTGTGTTCAAAGCGTCAACGGCTGATGGGAGACTTCCCTGTGCAGTTAACTTATATATATATGCACATATGACAGATTGATATCTTCTGAAGGTGGTATCAGAGAATCTTAAAGATTTCTTTCCAATATGTACCATAATGACTGTGTTGTATATGACAGCTACTTTAACTGTTCGGTGTTTGTTCAATCTTGCATGTTAATGCAGAGAGGTAGAGGTAGAACCGAGAGACATCAGCGTATTTCACGAGCACTATGAAGAATCGATGTGTTTTGTCCAGTTTTTTTTGGGGGGGGGGATTGATTCCAGCCTCTTTAGGGCTGGCTCGATAACATTTAACATTAAGTTGTTATCTATAGAGAGTTTAATAATGCTTGTACTTTGTTACATTACATTTTTCTATCTCCGGAGACACTCCAAAACAAGCAAAGGTCAGAATTTTGTGGCCTATATAATTGCAGCATGTGATCCAATCACAAACCTTTTTTAATCAAATGTTAATTTTCCATGCATAAACTCTTTACTGATGAATTTAATGTTAAATATCATGTGGAACTGTTGATACAAACTGTTTATCTTGCTGGTCTGTTCATAAATGTAGGTGTTTGAGAATGTGTGTGTGTGTGTGTGTGTGAGGGGAGCAGATTTTCATTGGCAGGGTGTGTTCATTGTATTGTAAAGCTTCATATATCTCTCAGTCTATCACGTGAATTTCAGAATGTGAGCGAAAGACGGGATGTATGCGTGAAATAGACATTTCACTAAGATTATTCAAAAGTGCCTGCGTATCCAATGGAAATTTATTAGAGTCTATATTTAAGGATGACAATGGATCTGAATGATTTTCCATACCATATTGGTATATCCAATTTTTCTGTTTTCATAACATGATTATTTATTTATTTTCTTTGTAAAAATGGCGGTTGTGATACCTGTTTTTCGCTTTAATGTTACATTTCAGATTTTCATTTTCTGCTCTGATGATGATAGAAAATGACTTCAAAGTGAATGACGTCCAAGTGCATTTGAATTCTTTACATATTGTACAGTTGAATATACGTCGTATATGTTTCTCATTACCTCCTTCGCGGATGTTTCCTGGGCAATTTCACATAACGTAGCGAGAAATGCTTACTGTCCAATAGTGGTTTATAGTGCAATACTCACTGTAGCACACCAATAGCAATACATCAGGATAAAGTATACAAAACAATTCAATTGATTACGGAGCAAAAGTAAGTCATAGCAAGTTTTTATTGGAAACCTTCATTTACTTTATGCCTTCTTTTGATGCAAGGCAAAATAATCATTATGCAAATAGTGAAACCCTCCTACCCATGAACAATATTAGCAGCTGTTTTCTTACTTGTATAAAGTGGGTTTCTAAAGTGTGTGTGTGGTTTCTGTCGCATCTGTTGCTGTTCTTGTTTGAGTTATGCCAGTCTGGCAAAGAAATCTGTGGCCCTCTGGCAGTTCATCAGAAACCAGCAGCACTGACTCACTCTAGCAGTGAAGTAAACAACCTGCTCTGCCTATTAGATGCACCTCTAATGCCCCCAGTATGTCTTTCAATGAAAACAACAGTTGTATTCTTTCTGAATCCTTTTGCTCGCTTTATATACTCTCCCTGAATTAGGAATAAAGCAAGTGGAGAAATAATTTGGTTCAATACGCAGCAAGTACTTGTTCAGGCTTGTTTTTTTATTTATTTTTCAAGAAAATTGTATTGTTGCTTTATTACATTGTAACAAATTAGTTATTACAGTGTAATAATGAGAAAAATGCCACAGATGTTTCAAGGATTTCATATTTATTTTCAGTTTGATTAATAGTAGGTGGAAACATTACCGATATGACAATTTAAAGAGATATAATGCAATTCTTGTTTGAATATTAAATTACAATGATTTATATTTAAAGTTTTAACTTTAAATAAGGGCATTGAAAAAAATAATGAAATCATCTCAATGCTGGGACACATAACATGCTTTTGCAAGAGATTTAATATATATATATATATGATGCTTATTTTGACCTTGGTAATATTTCATTTATTTTAGAACCTCAAGGTATCATTTGAAACAAATATCTGAGAAACTTATTGACTATATGTGACCCTGTGCAAAAAATTTTTTATTTTTTTTTTATGGTTTGTTATGATAGAACAAGATACAACTATCTGTAATCTGCATTCTGAGACTGCAAAAAAATCGTAACATTGAGAAAATCACATTTAGAGCGATCCAAATAAAGTTCTTAACAATGCATATTTCAATAGGAAGGTTACCAAACATCTTCTTGGAGTGTGATCTTTATATAATATCCTATTTAAAAAAAAAAAAAAAAAAAAAAAAAGATATTTTTGAGGATTTTGCCAATTGCTACAAATACACCTGTGCTACTCAAGAATGGCTTTGTTGGTCCAGGGTCACATAACAGTTAAAAAGGGCCACAAATACAACTGTGCTGTTTGATTTTATCATTTAGCGTTAACATTTGCTGCCGAACCATTCAGACCTCTGCTTTATAACGAAGCTTAAAGGTGTTTACTTTTTAAATAATGACGATGTATTAGCAATTGCCCCGTGTCTTTCTAAAGGTAGCATGAGGTTGCTTTGATTCTTTGAACCTCTCAATAAGCTTTCCAATGAGGAAAAAGCCTATCAGGAAGAACAATCTCCAATTACAGCAGGCTCAGCTGGAGGCTTTCTATTTGCTCTGCAAATTAAACATGTAAATAGCTCTTTGTTACCGTAAAGCACCGCATCATGTCGTCAATTAAAGATCTTCCAATTCCCATGCTGATTAACAGGCGACATGTACCATGGTACGTTTGATGCACTGACGGTTGCGCTTATAAACAAAAAAAAAAAACATCCAAAAGCCTTGATTTGTATTAAACTTGAGCACTTCTCTAATTAAAACATGAATATTAAGTTTACTAATTCCATTTATTGCCTATGGACCATAAAAATGTCATTGTATTTATACGAACGTGTTACAGTAAAGTCAGTTTCTAACTTCATCAGAGGTTTCTTTTTTAAGTACCTTGTTGCAAATGCCTTGTTATACTAATGTAAACTGTAGAGAATCAAAGAACAGTTATTTACAGTCTTGTTCTGTCTGTTTGTCTCTCTCTGTACAGTATAAGGTTGTGCGCCATGATTTGTCTTCTTGAGATTGTAATAACATCGAGGTGTTGCATTCAACCCTGAAACCCATCCACAGCTTTGAATCTATGAAGATATGCAACATCTCTCATTGCTTCCATGTCATTTGAGTCTACCTTTCTGCTACGTTCTACATTTTCAGTTCAATCACCAACTGGAGAATCTTATTGAATCAAAGTGTACAAATGGGTAACACTACAATGGGTTTCTCACAGAAGAAAGGCATTTACACAACAAGGCAATACTTACTTAGGGTGGATGGTTAGAAGCCATTGAAGTAACCAAATGAAAGGCAATGTATCTGAGTCTATCAGTGGCATAGAAAGATGTACATGCCAGAGTTTGTCTGGGTCGCTACTGGCAAAATCTAAAACTGAAATTGGAGCAATGTCCCAAAGAGCAGTTAATCTCGATTGAGCCTTATGGGAAATGGTAGCATTTCCGTTCCTAGTGGTTTCAGAAATGCAGCCATCATACTGTTATTTAAGGAAAGTTTCAAGGTTTCATTTCGATAAAATATGCAAACTGATTTATGTGGAGAAAAAAAAAAACCTTAACGGCAAAGAAAAACACGTTTCTTACGAGTTTTAATGCAGCATGACTCTTTCTACCAAGTAACTGTCATAATCAAAGTTGCGTTTAATTATTACTCGGTTTCAAAGACGTCAGTATTGTTATATGTTGTAGACATATTTAAACCTATCAAAAAGCAGTTCTGTGAAACTTGCGCTTTATAGAAATGCCTCAATGCTACCTATTGCCTAAAAGTATGTTGGTTTGACGTCATGAAAGAGCAGGATTTCTACTTCAAGTAAAGGGCCTTTATCTTACAAAGGTACTGGCTGTTGGCAAAGTTGTACACATTACTTGCAATGGCAGAAGATTTCAATGTTCTGGCATGCTGTAGAATTTAGGTTTTTGTTTTGTTCCTTTTTTTGTACAGAGCAGGTAACCTGCAGTGCTTTGAATTTATACATTGTATAGTTGTACGAATTCATTTTAAAATGCGTTATGTATCAAAAACCTTCCTGCCTGGTTAGCTTTGTATTTCCGATGTGTTGCACAAGTCCAACGATTTTTTTTTTTTTAATTCTTTTTTTTTTTTTTCTCTCTCTCTCTTTTTTGGCTATTGTATGTTTATTTTATAATAAAACTGTCAAACGTAATGAACAAAACTGAGATGTAGTTATGTTGTTTTTAAATGTTTAATGTCTGTATAAAAAATGATGAATAAAAATGGTATGAGCCAAATTCAAAAAAAAAAAAAAAAAAAAGTTTCGAAGAATTTCTGACCGAATTTGAATGAATTTGAGTCGTAAATGTCACAGAAACCTCCTCGGCTTAAGCGAGACACGCATCAGCAAAGCATCATTGTAAAGGGAAATAAAGCATGAATCGTAATTGCGAGATGAATTGCATGGAAATTTATTTTTATCTTCATCATCTTGCACCGTATGAGACATATTGGATATGACAACTGACCACATTAACCTTAAACAACCCCAGTAAACAGAAAAATGTTTTCCAGGACAGACCCAGCGAACTGAAAAATAGACCATGATGCAATGGGTTTTGTAGGCATTCACCAAATGCAGGAGGAGAACATTTGAGTGTATTGCATGCATTTCCCTCATAAAACTAAATTCAAAAGATCATATATACATGACATATTTTCATTTAAATCAGACCTCATAACAGCATTCTGCTTGAATATAATACACTCTTATTTATTCATCACTGGGAAAATTTGCATGCTCAGACATGTCCTACAATTCTGTAATTTAAGCCATAAGATAATACACCTGTAATAAAATAATGTGCCTAATAAAATACACCTTGATTTCATATTTTTAGCCATGGGTTCCTCTCATTAAATAATGCTCCAAATGATGTGTCAAAAAGACTTTTATTTACTTAATATGAGCTTTTCATTTCTTCCTGGCACTGAGCCACCTCCTTGACAGTTAAGATTTATTGATTTAATTGCCTAAGGTAACCATGCAATAAAATCATTGCAAAGATAAATTTCCATGGCGCTCTGCAAAATCAAGGTAATTTTTCAGACACTAGAGCTCATGTCTTCAGGTTACAGGTGTGAATTTATAAGTCAGAGTAGCTTATTACCAAGGGACAGTTTTAGCGGTGAAAGGTGTAATAGTTTCCTGAGTGATTGTTTCCTGAACGGAGCATTTGCTAATTGACAATTTCAGTGGCAAGGTAAATTCATAACAGGACCAAAAACTGACTGTGTTTTTCTTTAGGATTCAGAAATGTGCTAGTTATGTCATTTTTGAGCTCCTTCAGTTTGTTACTACTACTGTATAACAGCAAATTAGTCCGTTTGAGACATACTGTGTCACTGACTTGATTTTGTTATATTTGGGATCTAATAGATAAAAGTATGGATCACCCTAGAATGATAATTCTGTCATCATTTACTCATTCCACACCCGTATGAGTTTCTTCTGTGGAGCGTGGATGGGGACCAGGTTCAAAAAGAGAGAAAAAAATCAACATTATATTTAATCATTACATTCATGCTTTTATTTAAAGTGACATACAACTGAGGGTGACACTTTTTTACGGTTATATTCTATTAGTTGCTATTAGCATGCATATAACTATAATGTTTGCCATTTATCAGTGCTAATTAAGCATATATTAATGCTTTATTTTACATCCCTAATCCTACCCCTAATAATCCCTAATACCTAACTATTAAAAAGCAGCACATTAATAATTTATTGAGGGAAAAGTAGTTAATAGTTAACAAGTGCTACCTAAAAATAAATAAAAGGTAATTTTGAGTTTCTCCCAATTCTGACTTGTGTAATGCATATCACTTATATCATTTATATCAATTAACAATTTAGAGAAAAAAAAAAAAGAAAAAAAAAAAAAATATATATATATATATATATATATACACACAATTTTAAGAAAAAAGATAATACAGTGTATAATATCCCATAATAAATGCCACAATAACATGAAGGGTGCTCAGTTGTTTTCATTTGTTTTGCTTAATGCAATGGTTTGTACACATATATAAAGTTGTATGCATATAAAGTAAAGTTTTTACTTTTATTGAAGCACAAATATAGTTTAAGTAAAACAGTTTGGATTGTTTACAATGCTGCATAAATATATGCAGTAATCCCATTATTTATA
>JAUMHP010000016.1:810817-824846 GCA_032361065.1 Enteromius trimaculatus
TATAATCAACTATTAAGATTTGAAGTGAGTCCACATTCAATAAAATTAAGCTCACATCGTTGTTGTTGGGTTTTTTTTTCAAATAACTGCAATTATACTAAATTAGAATATTTGAGAATGTGGGAAAATATAAAACTACTGCAAAGCAAAATGGGCATTTGTGTAAATGCTTCAAAAATGTTATAGTGACATTTTGTGATAATGCATACATCCCATAAACACACACACACACACACCACAATAAGCATCTTCTACTGAACGCTAACAGAAAACTAAAGAGATCCAAACACACTCATTTTCAAATTTTGTTGTACAACTTGCAAAAAAGTAAAATACTGCTTTATAGATAATTTCAGCACACCATATTCCTTAATTTTACACTGCGTTCAGGCACAACCAGCCACTCTGTGATTCTCTGCATTCATCTAACCATAGTTACAGTAAATTGCTGTTCCATGTCGGCTTTTTCCCAGTCAGCATATCTCAACAGGACATTAGGGTTCTCCCTGATGGGGTCTCCAGTGACCTCCGGTGCCAGCAGCAGCTTTGCTTTGTGCTGATGGGGCAGGAAGAGACAGCTAGTCTGAGGAACAAACTCCAGCCCTGAGGGGTGAGACGAGAGCCTGACGTCTGAGCGCTCTGAAGCAGAACCACACAGAACACTCGGAGCTCTGTGTCTTCTGGATCTGCTCTAATCGTTTTGCAATTCTAAGTAAGTAGACTGCGTTCTTCAAGTATATTTCTGTCTCTGACTCAGGAGGAACAGTAATGAAATGATCATATGCCTCTGTTATGCTTTGAATCTCTGATGAACGGCATACTGTGATGATAAGCAGCACCCAGGCAGTGGAATAATGATCGATACGACTGTGCAGCGTGAAAGAACAAAATAATAAACAGCTTTTAAGCTCAATGGGCCAAACAGCAAGAGAGCACAATGGAAAGAGGAGAAGAGAAAGGAAAAGATGCATGTGCCTACACATGCCTGCAACAGTCCTGGCTTCTGATTGGTCTATATAGCATTCCAGTCATTCTGCATGAGATCTATGACTTGACACCTGTTCTCTGTATCACTTTGCATCATAATCTTTGTTCCATAACAAAAGGTAACACTCATAATACAAACTAATTATGTACTTAGTAGTAGCCATTGCACCAACACAGTCTCACTCCAACTCGTCAGATTTTGATTGCTTTTGCGTCACTTTTTGAAGCTCAAGGTACCCCTTTTTAGTCACTTTTCGACGTGAAGGGCCCTCCATTATTTTAAATAGGAAACCCTTGGCGTCAATATGCAGACACGATTTTGAAAAATGTTATTGTCATAATTAAAAGATATATTGGGTAAAAACAATTGCATTATTGCATATATGTAAGGGTGTGATTTTTCAGTGTAAACTGAAGTTTTAATTTTTATATTATGTACACATTATGAGCACATAACCCAACCCCTGCCCCTAAACCTACCATCTGACAATAAAACACAAGATATAGTAAGATACAGATACAACCACCGTCATCATTTACTTTAAAAAAATATTAATATCCAAGTCTTTTGAGGCAACATGATTGATTTTTCCGTCTTCTGCGCAATTTCAAAAAATGCCGCTACAAGAATCCTTACGTCAACGTCAGTCGTGAAACGCCGTTGGCTCTTGTGTGTCTCGTGATGTCTTGCGCCATGCTACGGGACAGGAGTATGTTTTCTGAATGAGATGTGAGTGCATTAACAGAACGACTTGTTTGTAATGTATTTATACTGCTTGTTTGTGATTAGTTTGTGTGACTGCATTTGCCTGTGTGTGCTTATATTGTTTAGAGGTGGGTAGGTTTGAGGTAGTTTTATATAAGGGCTAAAAAGCCATTTGACCGAGTGAATGTGAGAATATGTGAGAAAGGAAGTGTGAGTGTAAGTGTAACACTGCCCTCCACTGCTTACTGCATGCTCTCAAACCAGCCGAGATTGAGAAACAACATCACCTTTACTCACTGATATCCCTGAAGATGCCAAGCTGTGATATTAAAACCATGTCATAACTGTTCATTTAACAATTTGCTCAGCATTTGCTTTTTATTTGCAGTAGATGGTAAAAAATCAAACGCAGTTGTTGCAAACTGTTGCTGTGTATTCTTTCACTTTACAACATGGCAATAGAACAAAGTTAAGTATCATCTCAGATGCCAGTGACAGGCAACAAGAACATTTCAAACGACTCCAAAAGGCCTGCGTCCAGCTGAACGAGTATCTGAGGTACATGGCATCAAGGTTTTTCTGTTGTTTTGTTAAAAGCAGGGGGGGTGCATACAACTAACATAAATAGGTCCTGGCGTTCGTACTAGACTCCGAATGCTCTTGGATGAAATATTGGCTTTGCACTAAAAACACAAACAAAACGACTGTTGCGCTTGCAGCCAAACTCAATATTTTTTCTTTGTTGAATGCGAGTGCTACGATCAAATGTGACCCTGGAGTAGCTGCAGCTCACATCAGAAGCGAACAGCAGTTTTTCCTTTAATTTGTTGAAAGAGCGTGAAGCTCAAGGTCTTGTTTGTGCCACTGGTAAATACGCAGCGAAGGTCAGCGCCTGAGAATCTAGCGGAGAAGCTCAGAGATGATACTGAAGGATTTCACCTTAACGCCTCCTGAGAGCAGAGCGTGAAGCAATTACTACCAAATGTTGAAGCCATTGTTCTTACCGACGATCTCTTACGTTGCGAAGCCCTGGAGACTCACTGCTGTGTGCGGCAGGTAGCCATAGCAACAAAACCTTCTACTTTATCTCTAAAAGTTTTTAAGACAACACATCTGTTTTCCTGGATGGAAAACTTATAAATGAGGCCTGTCGACAAAAGGAAAAGAAAAGAAAAGCTGCCGGAGTTCACACAAACGACGAACAGTTTCCATTCAAGTTGGAGCACAAAATGCAAGTAATGGATTTCATCATGTTTGGCACAGAAACATATGACTAAAAACGTAAGATAGAAATAACATCAGGTCTACTGGAGCTCCCTTCACTTTCTATGACAGGAAAAATCGTATAATGGATATTGTTAGCTCAAGAATGTGATTGGCGTATAAATACACTGCATCTGATTGATGTCTTATTAAGACACGTCCAACGCGGCTAATGCGCAAAATCTCAACTGGCAAAGTCTCTGAATATCACATTGCACTTTCACATCACTTCTTCTGGCCTGCGAGCACAGCTTTGAATCAGTGTCAGTATTTGTCAGGGGACAGTGAATGCCATTGTGGGGTAGTTATTCACCGGTAAGTGTCCCGCGGTGAATAACCCCGCCTCGGCTTTGCATCACTGTTCCAAACAATGGATGTGTTGGCTGTATTAAGCTGTCACTCACCGCATCCCTTGTTGAGCAAGACTGACACAATTATATCCTGTCCTTCGCAACCGAGAGCAACACAGTCAATATTTGGCTGGTGGAGAGCACGGTTTTGATTTGCGATTACTGTAATTCATATGCTGCGGGATCAAAGCAACTCAATGGGATGTTATCCACACAAAGACAGGGCATTTAACATCACTCAGGCTGATGGCTCACGCAGTGGAATTTGTGAACGGTGACGATACGTCTGCGTTCTGAAGCACATAATGGACTAAATGTGTGAGACAACTGATAACCAGTAATTCATTATTTCTAAATCAATACCCTTTTTACCAGCTCTTCACTTGCAACCCATAGTGAACTACTGGTTCCATAAACTGCCTTTAACATCCATGGAGTCTTTAACCTGCAGTTTATCTAAAGTGCTCTTTAGATTATTAAAATTGTCTTTCAGAATATGAGAAACATGGTTCTTGTTTCAAAATAAGGTTCTTTAAAAACTGAAAATGGTTATTTATGATACAAAAATCACATTTTTTTAAAAAAAAAATCAGGGTCATGTGATGAGAAGTTTTCTTTTCCCTCTGGAGTGTCACAAGCCATTAGCGCATAGATAAGATACCTAGTGTTGCAAA
The DNA here is from genome assembly GCA_032361065.1 of Enteromius trimaculatus. Classification (NCBI taxonomy): domain Eukaryota; kingdom Metazoa; phylum Chordata; class Actinopteri; order Cypriniformes; family Cyprinidae; genus Enteromius; species Enteromius trimaculatus. Next base: position 814,798 of record JAUMHP010000016.1, read on the forward strand.
GACTAAAGTCTCAAAACTAAAGAGATATTTTGGTATCACTTCAGAATAGGGGGTCAGAAATAATGCATTAGTTAAGCATTAATTAATGGTTAATTTGTTCACAATTAAGCATTAGTTGAGCATAAACACACTAGTAATTAATGATTAATTTAACATTTTTAATTATTAATTAGTAGTGTGTTTTTGCTCAACTAATGCTTAATTGTGAACAAATTAACCATTAATTAATGCAGAGTCCACACTCTCTGAAAACAGCACATTTAAACACACCTCCACTTTTCTACATCACAGAGATGATTTATTTTCAAACACCGCCCAAATGTTTATGCAAAGAAAGAAGGCGGGACTATTATTCTCGTTGTAGTGTTGCTGGAGGCACTGTGTTTCATAGTGAAAGTGAAACTACTTTCTTTGTGCGTTCAAAAGAGAACGTCACTAGAAATTAGTGGTTAAGTTTCCATCACTGTTCCAGATAAGTTCAACACAAATATTAGAGTGTACTCAGCGCATTTACAGAGGACTGATTCCTAAAACCTGGAGATTAGTCTGCTGGCTGTGCACAGAGACTATACAGTGGAGCAATTCTACCTCTGCAAGAACAGTCTGGCGCTTCTGACTCACAACCTTTAAGTAAGTAAGGGTTTTCTTATTAAAAGAAGCTGCTACTTACTATTCAAACGCAGTTTTGAGCAGTGAAGGGTAGTGCTTGTTGTTTCTCCGATCATGAATGCAGACATGGTGTTATGTTTACGAGGCGTGATGCAACTCGATGAGTAACAAGACAGAACTAAGTTATAATAATCAGTAATTATGTCTCCACTGGATCAACAAATGCCTGGTTTGTAATATGTTTTACTGTTTTGGTGTCATAGCGCTGGGATGCAGCATTACAGCATTACGTTACGTAAGGTGTGTAACATCTCCACCAAACACTTGAAGTACTCAGCCAATCACAAAACACCGGATAGCTAGCCAATCATAGGACAAATGAGCTTTGTACAAATCAACTCATTTCAGGAGGCGGGGCTTAGAGAGGAAACAAATGTACAGTATGTGGAAAATAATGTGTTTTTTAAATCTTTAACCACATAAACACATTGAACACATTAAACTACTGGTAAAAAACATTATTTTTTTTATTCAAATTATTAGTCAGTGTGTTATTTATGTATTACTGTCTTTGGAAGGGTTTTGTTTTTTGAACATGTTAAATTGCACAAATTCAGGCTATTTTTTATCAAATCAGATGCATGTTCACAGTTCTATGACGTTGGCTAATTTTTATGTTGGTCACATGACATGCAAACAAAGAAATAAAAAAGTATTTTTTATTTTAATTTTTTTTTTTTTTTTTTTTTTTTTTATAATTAATTATTAGTTATTCATTTAACTCAGTCGGTTAAAAGTAATCAAAAAAGTAGTCTGAATGTATTTGACCCTGGAGCATAAAACCAGTCATACGTAGCACAGGTACAGTATAGTTTTAACAATAGCCAAAAATGCATTGTATGAGTAAAAATTATGGATTTTTTTTTATGTCAAACAATTTTATAATATTAAGTAAAGATCTTATTCGATGACTATATTTTGTAAATTTCCTACTGTTAATATATCAAAACAAAACAAAAATGAATTAGGAATGTGCATTGTACTTGTACAAGTACTTCATTTTAACAAGCCAATTTTCTCAATATATATATATATTTATTTTTTTACAGCTGTCCTGTCCTTATAGACTATAGATCACTTATTTATTCAGCTTTTAAATGTATAAATCTGCAATTTTGGTCATGTAATTTGTAGTAGTGTCCAAATTCTTAAACATATATTTTATAGACCGTATCGTTCACTATCATTAGTAAAAGGTCACAAACAATAATGCTATAGGTTAAGACAGATTGTAAAGACATTCTATTTATGCATATGTTGTTCTAAAGCAGCTTAGATAAATACAGTATAAAAAGGCTTATGCTAACTCTTCCAAGTAATGTGCCCTTGCATTTATATTTATGCGTTTGGCAGACCCTGCTTACAGTGATCTGCAGCATGCAGTGTATTTACACTATGTGTGTTCCCAAGGAAATAAAACCCACTACTTTGGCGTTGTTAGCACTATGTGTGAAATGTTTATGAAGACATATATTAAACATGACAAAAACAAGAGGTTAACAGCAAAAAAAGCCACAAAACTGGCAAAATTAAGATGTACAGTTTATGTCAAAGATATTTATGTGACTTCCCTAGATCTTCTCAGTGCATAATTACATCAGTTTCTGAATGAGCTTTGAAGACAAGTCAGTAATAACGAGTGCTGTCTCTGGCTTCTGAGCTGTATTTACTGATTGACTTCAGAACTATAGTCTAGATTTACTGTCAGTGTTATTCAAATTATGTCCAAAGAAAACATTTTAGTAAATGTTGATTGATTTCACAACCTTTACTTCAGCACAACAATATTAAGATTAATATCATATACTTATTTTTTTCTACAGTATGTCATACAGTGAATATGCTTAACATGATTTCCGTAATCAGAATAAGCTTCCAGTTTTGAGAAATTAGCTGGCATATTTACAAAAGCATTAGAATTTGTGTACAAGCACGAAAATAATCTGATGTTGATCCGTTTTGCTTTTATTTTGATCATGTAGATGTCATATAATACATTAGTATGGTGACTAAAACCAGATCAAGCCAATATTCAGTTTAAGGTACAGGTTAACGTACATGTTCATGCCCAAACAATGGTTGTTCTGGGTGAGAACAAAATGAATAAAAATGAGTGTTTATGTGTAGGCTGAGTTTTATAAATCACATTATTGACAGCAACAGACTTTTTTTGTTTGCAATATTCCACCAAAAATGCACTTTTGTAATGCTGCTTTACAGTACATCATTCATCTTTTTGTGGTAATGTGAGTAAACAGAAAGAGGACAGACTATGTACGTTCTTATGCACAAAATCCTTCACTTCAAAACATGCACTGAAAAATCTGAATGCAATCAAGAAATGATATTGCCTAGAAAGTGAAATCTAGCTACAAGACACAATTCTGAAAACTATTTCTGAACCAAAGTTTATTGATAATAGATTTTGGTGTATGACTTTTTATGATCAGACTATGTATATATATATGTGTGTGTGTGTGTGTGTGTGTGTGTTAATGTCTATACCGTAATTGATTGATTGTTACTATCATTTTAAGGTTTCAAACACTTTTGTTTTTATATTTGATATTATTATATATATTTATTATTTGATATTTATTTATTTGATGCAAGTTACATTATGTCATTTTTCTGTTTCAAGCAGTTATTTATTACTTTGATACATGTTGCTATTTTTTTTCCTTTCAAAGGTTTGTTTGTTTGTTTGATGTATCATTGTCTGTTTAAAACATGTTTTTTGTTTTTTTACATTTTCTATTTTTTATTTATTTATTAAGATATATTAATTCGATCCATGTTACTAACATTTTTATGTTTTAAACAGAGATGGCATAAAAAGCCAACAAAAATGTCTGCTGTATTTCAGATAAAAATTAAATATGCATAATTCAGTTTTCAGAATATGCAATAAATACAAAACAATAAATATATATATATAGATGTTAATGAAGTTAACATCAGTTTGATATGAAAAGGAATCCATTTAAAATCTAAACATTATCACGAGTCTGCCAGTCCTTAATGCATCTATTATGAGAATCCATCTATTAAATATGATATGCATTAATCAACTATTTAACCCAGCTTTAAACATCCTCAGAAGGAAGGAATATTAAATGTGCAACATAAACTTGAGTGCGAGCTGATGTCAGGCAACTGTTTTTCAGGGGGCTTAGAGACAGGGGGCTGTAATGGAAACAAATGAAGAGGTATAAGCATGGAGACAAATCCATATTTCTCTCCGTCTTGCTCCCTCTGGAACAGTGGCTCCCTTGATGTGTCTAATCAATCTTAGGCAAGCTGCCGACATCATCAGTGCCAATCCAGCCTGTGACAAAATTGCCGTGCCATTCACGATTAGCTGCATGCAAACAGTAGCTCTCATGTAGGTCAGCGGCTCTTCTGTGCATTACGTGCATTCGCTCACACAACCTCTTTTGTTATTAAATACACACAAAGCCTTAAGTTCACACATTCTGCTCCGAGTATTAGACGTTATTACCAGCTCCAGACAAGCATGTCATTAAATCTGCACTTTAAAGTGCTTGACAAACGCAGCGCAGTAACCGAGCTCCACAGTCTTTTCAAATTAAAATTGCTCATAACAATTTTTTCTTTTCTTTTTTTTTCCAAAGGAATTATGGTGAACTGATAAATACAGTGATTAAAGACACCTTAGGAACCCTTAAAGTCAATTAAGGTTAGAACACCAATCAAGTGTAGAGAAAGCACACTGTTTTAAATTAGAGACTGTTAATTTGCCTCCTCCACCTCGAAACAATAAAAACACGAGGCTGTGCACTTTTAGTAAAAGAAGAAAGCTTTCTCTTGTGTTGCTATGGCAACACAGACAATCTCTGTCCTCTAGTTCAGTGAGACTGAGGCTGAAGTCAATATTCACAACCTCGCTCTATCTGTTTTATCACTTCCTTCAGACGCTTTCAGAATAACTGGAAATGATGGAGCTACAAAACCTGCAGCTTCGAATTATTTAACAGAAAGTGTCTCACAGTCAGTCTAGTTATTTTTTCTTGTACAACCTCTTATGAAACGTCCCGTTGCAACATTATATATAAATTAAGTTATATGATATATTGTATTTGTGATAGGTGTTATTTCAGTATAAATGAGAAACTCTCATACTTTTGAATATTTTCCCTTTTTAAATGTTGCATTTTTACTAATTTAGTAGTTTTGTAAATGTATATATAGTTATTTATATTTTTATTTAGTACTTCAGTAGTTTTGTCATGTTAGCCTGTTCATTTATATATTTCTATTATATATATATATATATTTTTTAATTTAGTACTTCAGTAGTTTTGTCATGTTAATTTATATGCAGTTATTTTTATTTTATTTTTATTTTTATTAAATTTTATTTACTGTAATAAGCATGTCCCATTTAAAGGAAAAATCACAGATACTGTCACATAATTTGATATATTGAAAGAAAAAATAAATAAATAAACGTAAAACTATTAAATGTATGTTTTCATTCAGTTAGTTTGGTTGGTTGATTCTCAGTCAGTTACCAGACTATATATTAATATCAGCACATTTCACTCTTATTTCACATTCACAATGTAATGTAAATATTAACATGAATAGAATATGTTTGTTATGGCCCTGTGTGTGTGTCGTAGCTATATACACAAGTTTATCCAGCCTTACCAAAATAGAAAAATAGTCACTCCAGCTCTCTTATTTTCTCATTTCTCATCTTCCCGAGAAAGCAATTGGAAATGTGTGTGTGTTTTTTCTTCTTCCTCAGACATAGTGAATGTTTAATGCACACACCAGGCAGATGAGTGTCTCATTAGGGAGTGGAAGGCTAGTGTTGCTTTACGGTTCTGTTCTGACTCTGTTTTAATTACGCGGGGGGAAACAGTGTGGCTGGTGGCAGTTGAGTGATTAGGCTTGCGGGCAGGCAGAGCCCTGGGGCCTGTCATTATTATGCTCATTCAACTCAGCTCTAATGAAAAAGTCAACTCAACAGCAGTTCTGTTCTCCAGAACAAGAGCTCATGGCAGGAGCGCTGTGTGTGTCTCGCTGGCTGCAGTCAGTGGGGTACATCAAGTGCATTGGAGGACTTGCTTTTTTACGTTAACACACCAATAGTCATTGCAAACATGTAAGATAATAACAACTATAAATACTTCATATTTTTCACATTCATAAAGGCAAAGAGGTCAATTTGTTACAGTTTTAGGTTGTTAAAACACTCATCAATTATTAATCTGATTTCAGGCCTTGGTTTTATTCCTGTTCCTTGTTATGCAACTCATTATTTACACTTGAATAACATCTAGGAGAGTTATTCACCCCCCAAAAATACAGTTTGTTAAGAACGTATTCTATCCAAGATGTTGATGAGTTTTTTTCCTTACAGAATTACAGATTTGTAGAAATTTTGCGTTCATCACTTACCAATGGATGTGAATGGGTGCCGTCAGAATGTGAGTCCAAACAGCTGATAAAAACATCACAGTGATCCACAAGAAATCCACACCATGTCAGTCTATCAATTAACAGCTTTAAATATGAAAAAGCTGAGTTTATGTAATAAGCAAATGGTAAATAAGATATTGTTTACTATCCACGGGTCTTGTCTGAATCAGGAGAGAAGTATGCACTAATGAGGCATTTTTTGATTTTGATGTGAGAGGACAACAGAGAATCGATTTGTTTATTGACAAAGCATTATTATGAATTATGGATCAGTAATTTGGCCAGAAGTGATGTTTGTTATGCCTTGATTAAGGACTTCTTTCTGACCAACCCAGTTTTTGACGTCATAAGATGTTGTTGCAACCTAGGCTAATTGGAAATACGTGCAAGTGATGGAACGCTACGTTTGTGCATGATACGTTTGATTTATGCATTACTACCGACAGTTTAGGAAGTTTGAGATAGTGTAATGAATAAGTAATCTCTAAAGCTAAAACTACTAGTGTCAGATAGGCAGGTTTAGGTGCACATCATAATACACGTTCATATGAGTTATGCAACTGGTAAAGTACATACAATTTGCCAAAAAAAACGTATGAATTTGTACAAATTAGCCACCATGTCAAATATGTACGCCACTGACACAATGGGATAATATTTGAAATTGCTAGAATGACATATATTTATCATGTCTGACATGCACAACATGGACTGACGGGTTCATGTTGAAGAGCTGCAAGTAATACATTTACATAATGTTCTCTCTTATAAGTGTAAATGTCAACATTATCATATATGTCCAAATGAACTGAAGTTTGTCAGGTAAAACAATAGCTTATTGACTCAGTAAAATCAATCAGCTGTTTTATTTCAAATGTTACTCAGTTGGAGGCTTCTGTAAATATTTATAAACTAGTTATCTTTCAAGCTTAATGGTGCAATGTTGTAACTTGTGTCTCTTTACATAACAACTAGGCTGAGCTGTAACTTGCATAAAGCGGTGAATCGGCCTCTGGACTCCAGCTGTTCAACTCTTTCCCTGCTAATATCCTCTACATGGACTGTGCCAAAAAAAACCTGCAGCCAAACTCAACCAGTACAGCTCAAGTCTGCCATGCCTCGTCCCTACAGTCCAGTGTCAGGGTTGGTATTTGACAGCTCTCATCTTAAAAGGTCAACTCACAACCCTTCACCCATGAGACCATCAGGTCAACAAGGATGACCTTCTTTGCCTCTTCAGAGCAGATAACTACACATGGCCTCAGGCCTGTGTGGGAAATCCATAGAAATGGCAGTATTTACCTCCGGTCAGCCCTCGTTTGCCCTCATGCTTGGTTTGTCTGCATTATATCCATCTAGGTCTGTTTAAATGGTTGCATAGTATCTCATAGTATCTCAGACTCAAATTTGGTTCTGAAAAGCTTGTCCGAATCCAAAATGACTTGAATGCTTAAAATACTTGAAAGGTTAAAGTTTTTGGTTTCTCATCCCATGATAAATTGATCTTGTTCTGATATCAGTCAGCATTTATTATGTCTCTTATTTTTCACATTCTTAGTGAATATCACTAATATCACTACTATACCAAGTCTATATCTGAGCACTTTAAGTCATGTTCTCACACAGTGAAAAATACATTACAAAGCAAAGAGGAAACTGACAAGCCGACAGACATGACACAGCAGATTACTACGCCATTGGTAGGCTCTTTTGTGTTTCATGGAAGATCATTGTATTGCCTCAGTTCAAGACCAATCATCTTTTCATATTTTCTAATTAATGACACTTTATTCTGATATTCCACTTTAGACATGCTTCTAAGAGTAAGTAACTATGTAACACAATGTCAACAAGCAGTTATTAGAGTATTACATACTGACTATATGAAACTTTGCAAGTGTACGTCAACTTATTCTACTAACCCTAACCCTACCCCAACAGTCTACTCTAAGAGTTACCAGTAGCAGCAAATTAATGACAATTAGTTAAAAATCTCTTATAGTAATGTTTAAAGAGTACTATCCAAACGAAGGTTAACCTACTAGTTAAAGCACAAAATAAACATGAATGAACGTTAGAAGGTATTTTATTTCAACCACTGAAAAAAGGCTGTTTTTTTTTTCAATTTTTCAAGTTTGTCTGCTTTGCTTGTCAGACAAAATGACGTATTTTATGATATACTGTTCAGATCACCTGTCATTTAAGTTCCTTGGGAAGGATCCATTTTGACATTAACATGTAAAAATATTTAGCACAATTAATGCAGCATCCATTTTTTCTTTGGCTATAGCATTACAGTTGGCTATACGAACACAGTATCAAGCATGATAAGACACAAAAGAGAACTTGATTCAGCACGCTTTCTGTGAACTCAGGCATCCGACAATAACACAATACAATATACTATAAATACTGGTCCTCATTAACTCAAAATATACATTCTTTATGTGGTTTCTAATATGAAATTATGGCAATACAAATATATGAATATACAATTAATTAGTGTCTAGTGGGACCAGTACTTTACTACTGCAGACTTTTCCATCAATGAATAAATTATATACTATATATCTGGGATTAAATTCTAACCACCTTTGGAGTTGTTTCTTGGTTTTCTCATTTGTTGCAGGCAATAGATGATGATGATGATGATGATGATGATACCATACACTGAAAATAATGATTTTAAAACAACGCATGTGTTACACATTTTGTCCTAATTTAATTTTAATGTGTTTAATCCACTTAGAACTAGGCTCCATTTGTGTTTGGACTACATGAACGGTTTTCTGTAGAATTAGCTGAAACTGGGCAGTGAATACGTAGTTCTCAGCAGGCTCTGGATAAGCCTGGATCAGGAGGGTATTTGTTGAAATGAACTGTTATTTTGTGTTTTGGCGTGGATGGAAAAAAACAGTTACTGTTCATGCAGGACATTTAAATCGGTTTTGTGGTGCTGAAGAGTAGAGCTTTATGGGTACATATATTTTAATTGTCTGATTACATTTAGATTATTACCGGCTTACCGTAACAAAAATATATAGCCTATGTATTTCTCAGTGCACGTTGGTTCACTGTTAGTCCTCACTTTTAATTTCCAGCATTTGCTTTGACTAAAGGGCTTTTGTGTTTGTGAGCTGTTTTAACACTTCCCAAGGCATTCGAATTTATTGGATGACCTCTCCCTAAACTTTTTCTTTGTTTTTCTTTCCTTCTGTAATGAGGAGGTTTATTATCGGAGTCAAAACAATTGGAGAAATTCTGAAGCTTGTTATCCCCTTTTCCCAAAATCAAACTACTGAGTTCATTAACTCAACATTTTATGCATCGGGCAGACGTTTTAATCCAAAGCAGCTCCTACACTGCGTTTTATAAATATTTTATTGTTGTTACTGTCATGTTTTACTGCTTGAGCTACATGCGTGTTGAGAGAAACCGCACAAGTAACAATCCTTACCTGAATGTGATGGCAGTTGAGGTCTCTGCAAAGATTAGGTCATGTGGGATTGACCCGTTCGCCAGATCGACTGATCACTGCAAGGTCATTGTTATTTATGTTGACCTCCCAGATCATCTGGCTGTAGAGCGCTGGTGCGGTCCGGGCACAGTGGGATGTCACCTTTCTGAATAGAGGTGTCAATACACCCATTCTCAGTCATGAGGTCATCCTTTGAGCCATTACTGCGAAGATCTCGCTTTTCACGCTGAGGGCTGAGATTGTTCTGAATTTATTGATCTCAAAGAGTCCTTCAGCAGCAGCATGAAACAGCTCTCAGCTCCTTTCATGTGAGATGAAGTGCTCCCATTTGGATGTATATTCAGAAACATCCATAATCTTCTGAGAAGGTTCAGGCTACCCAGTTCCTTTAATATATATCTCAGTGTGAAAAACTTTGTCTTGAGGCAGCTGCTGATTGAGATAATTTTTT
>JAUMHP010000016.1:855088-868076 GCA_032361065.1 Enteromius trimaculatus
ACTCTCTCTGTTTAAATCTAGATTAAAGACGCATCTTTTTAGCCAAGCGTTCGAATAATGCATCTCAACTTTTCCTGACATTATATCTATATCTATATATATTATTCATTATTTAAATATTTCAGGTAATAGCCTCAGAAGGAGTCATATGCTCAGGATATGCTCAATGTGCAGACTACAATCAAAGGTTGTCTTTCTTGGATTGTATTTTAAGTATTTTGAGAATTCAAGGAATTAATGTAATTATTAACTAGTAGTTGTTTGAATGTTTTGTGGTGAAATCAGATCAGTATTCGGAATTTTCAAGGCAATATAATAAAATGTGTATATGGTTGTAATGGAGTTACCTCAGAAAAATGAATAGATATAAAGTATAAAGAGAATATTTAGTTTGACCTCCATGAGGTTGACAGGTTGAGGTTTAACCACCTACTTCACCTTATGATTTAATCATGGAAGTTTCAGAATGGCAGATTTGTCATGCTTTTTTACACCGGTACAGGTCCTAACATTTCCAAAAACATACTTTCCCATGGTTTTATTTTCATTTGTCATTAACTACATTAATCAAAGGTGGTTAACCCTTTTAGGGGTTTATGAAGCCTCTGATTCACTTGCTTGGGTGTGATCTATGACCGCATGACCTATGATCTGTAACCTTGCGTTTCTCCACACCTTAGTGGAGGAACATCTGGGGAAAAAAAGAGAAACCACTCCCTCTGTGATCATATATAAATAGTCCCTGCTGAGGTCTGTTTTAGTGACAAGGCTCATCAGATTTAGTGATTCGCTCTTTTGCAGCAGTTCTACATCAACATCATGGGTAAGTCATATAGTATTGCTGACAGTTTTAGTTTTTTTTATATAATGCAGGGTTTCAGGTAATATTTTCCATGTTGTATCTAGCATGCCTTTATGGAGACATCCTCAAAATAGACACCAGCGGTGCATCAGAGAAGACCGCGAAACAAGACAAATTAACCATAAAGGGTGAGAATGCATGACTGAATACAGATCACGTAGGACTCTTTGTGTCATTTGCCAATATATGCAAAGTGCACCATGCTACAGTATTAATTAACTTTTAAAACTTGTTATATAGGGGTTGAAGCCTCCAAAAAACTGGCTGAAATCGATCTGGTCCGGATAGAGAAATACAAGAGTATCATTATCAAAGTTGGGAGAGCAAAGCAGATGGACCCAGCTGTGATTGCTGCCATCATATCCAGAGAGTCCAGAGCCGGAGCCGTCCTGAAGGATGGTTGGGGCGACCAGAGCAATGGCTTCGGCCTCATGCAGGTTGGTCAGAGGAACTGATTTACTCTGTTACAAAAGTGTAGTTATATAAAAAAGTCACTTTTTAAGCTGGTGACTCGCAAATGTTAGTAGATATCCCATGCAAGTTATTTTTAAATGAGCAAGAAATATCATAGAAGTTTCATTCCATATTTAATATTTCAAATCATTCTCTTTTGATTATGTTTCTTATAGGTTGACAAACGCTACCACGCTCCGACAGGTGTATGGGACAGTGAGCTGCATATCATACAAGCCACTGACATACTCATTACCTACATTAGAGAAATTAAAGTAAAATTCCCCAAGTGGACTCAAGAGCAATGCTTTAAAGGTAGTTTGGATTTATAATAAGAGATAATGAACATAAATAGCATAAAAAAGGCCACTTAATGCAAAGTTCATCACTCAACTCTCAATGGTATAATGTCTGTTTCAGGGGGAATATCAGCTTACAACGCAGGTGTGAAGAATGTCCAAACGTACGAGCGCATGGACATCGGCACCACAGGAGATGATTACGCCAATGACATCATTGCCAGAGCCCAATTTTTCAAAACCAAGGGTTTCTGAGAAACAGCAGCAAAACCCTTACATCAGTGCATGGAGAACCACCAGTGCTTTAATATTAGGCCTGCTGTGTTGCTATGCTTAGTTAAAAATATGTATTAGATGCTGATGTAATCTGTCTTTTTGTTTGGTGGTGTTTTGAGGGGTTTTCAAAATAAACATACACCGTGCATTTCCAAAGTAATGCAGATCACATTAAATAGAGTTCATTTATTTACTCCAACCATGTGTTTACTATTCATCACAACGACCTTATGAAGTCTTTCCAAATCTAGCCTCACACGTACAGTAGGCTGTTGGACGTAGCTGTAGACACGTTTTGAAAGCGTGTGTTGTCGTCGACAGAGGGCGCTGTCGAGCCTCATCCTGCCTTCACACACACACTGACACACACACACATAACGCTGGAGAATGTCATTAGTACAAAATCTCGGATGTTTCGCTCGCTTAAGGATGACCAGATATCTCTAGGATTGTCCTCGCTTTGTAAGTACATGTCTGCGTTCACGCATTAATGAGCGAATTTGGTTCTGCTGAGACTTTTGGTCTGTTTTCAGCTGACTGCTCCGGACAAAGAAGTTGTTTGGGAAGCGAACATCTCCATCACTTTCCGCTAAGTCCAGTGATTACTGTTTAACTAGTGATCTTTTCTTCTGTAGCTTATAGTAGCATTGCTTTATAAACAATGTTTTGTAATGCGAGAGAGACTTCAGTACAGCGTTTATAATTCCAGAAAACAAACTTTTTTTAGATAAACGTTTTCAAACTTTTTAAATTGGTAATGTTTTTGTTTCTAAGTCATGTTTACGTGACATCTTTGTTTTCTTGTATTGTTTTTTGTTTTTTTTTAAATGGAGAACTAAATTATTCAGAATTATTGGCTGATTGGATATCTTTAGTGAGGTACAAGAAAAGTTTGGTAGGTAAATATAAATTCCTTATAGTTACATACTTTTTGGAATAAATAGTTAGATCCATGCATAATCAATGCTGCATGTAAATCTATGTAATTTTTTTTTTTTTTTGCATAACAGTATGTATGCATGTAAGGCATGTAAGAACTTCTCTACTGAATTGCTTTCGGGAAAGGTTTTCGGGAAAATAACTCAAATTAGGCTCAAAATAAGATCAAATGAGTGTTTTCTTGCTCTCAGTAGTGTGTGTTGGTTACTCTACAGACACTATAGCCTCGTGATCAGTGTCCTTCTTCATATGTTGAGATAAAAGGAGTTTGGCATCAGAATCTCTTCTTTGATGTGAGATCGTATGCAATTAGTGGCCTATTTGGAGACAAAGTTTTGAGCAGATTTTCGAAGCATGCTGTGGTGTGAAATGTGAGAATTCATCTTTCATATTTAAATCAACTAAATGGACTTCCAGCAATAAGGCTGTTCTTTTTGACTCGATGACAATTCTTTATTTTCATAATTTCATAATTGAGAGACTGTATTGGTTCTTATCAAATTGAAAAATTTACTAGTGACATAAAAGCAGGGTTATTATAATTGATTCAAACTTAAACAATGTTAGAAAAATCCTTAGTTGAAATAAAATAATCATTAACTGATATGAAATAAAATATAAAATTAGCTGCCACGGCAATACCTGAAAAACTAAAATATAAATGAATAAAAACGTAAATAAATATAAAAATGAGCAATATTTCAAAATATTAATGGTATCTAGTAAAAGTGATACTGAAATAATACTGATTAATATAGTAATATATATAATATATATAATATATATTATAACTAATAATATAGAGAGAGAGAGAGAGAGAGAGAGAGAGAGAGAGAGAGAGAGAGATAATATTATATATAGATGTATATAATATATAATTATAAGCAAATAAAAATAAATATAATTATAATAAGTAAACACATACATACACACACATACAGTATACATACAATAAGTTAAGAAAAAAAGTACTTTGTAGAAAACAGGAGATGGCACATCACACAACATCTGTATTTAAATGACAACACTCATTACATTTCTGTGTATTTCTCACGAGTCGTTTAAACAGGCAAATAGCTGAATTGTATTTTTATTAGGTAAATAAAGCCCTCCGAGCATGTGCTAATAGAGCCTGTTGTCCTTTGATGATGAGGCAGGTTAATTGTCCTGTTGTGTCTGTAAAGGAACTTTGGAAAGGAGTGCGTCGTAAAAACCCAGGGTGCAATTATTTCATTATTATCATCTCATTAAACTATTAAAATAGTCCATTTGTGAACCTCCCTCCAGAAACGCCACACACCGAGATTTAAAAAGCCTGGGAAACAGGGACACAAAGTTAACTGGACACAGATAGCGGAAAAGAGCAGCTGAATGGGTTGTGCTCAATGGTCAAGCTGTGTGGACCCAGCTGGAGGCTTTTTATTGTTAGAGTAAAGGACTTAACGGACACATGGAGGGCTCGCGGCTTTGTTTTTCTCAGGAGAGTGTAGGCTTTGCATGATGACAGGAACTTGTATATTCATCTTATAAGTTATTTCGAAACATCTCACTCGGCCCCGTCTCGCTTTTCGGGCCTCTGAGCCGAGGGATATCATTTCTTGGGTTATTTACAGTTTGGCGTACATGGCTTTAATTAGAGTGTGGGGTAGAGCGCGGCCTCAGAAGATGTGTTCCAGATGTGGGCTGGAATTCAGAGAGCTTTGTAAAGAAAAGAAACAGTGCTCTGCAGGAGATGCCTGAAGAAACTCGAGTCAGTGAAGACTGTTGAGGGGATTGACACAGTTGAATTGGTGGGGAAGGGGGGTTTCTGGCACTTTTCAGGGGTAAATATTCATGACTGTGTCTAGGTCTTGAAAAGAATGTAGTCTGATTTGTTCTGGCTGATTGTGAGCTCATAAGGTTATTGATCTGATTGAGTGATGGTTATTTTTACAGCTCTGTCACCTGTGATAATGCACTTATGAGCGTGTGTATCGCATCAAATAAAATCAGGATCGGGAACAACAACAAAAACAGGGTTTCTCTTGCTCAAACAGGCATAACCTGTGTACCTTGAATGTCAAATGCACAACGTAAATGAGATTTCCACAAATAATGAATAGTAAAAAATAATAGTAATAATATAAACTTTTGGGGTCCGTAAGAATTTTAAACGTTTTTGAAACTCTCCAAGACTGCATTCATATGATCAAAAATATTGAAACATTATTAAAGTTTAAAAGAGCCGTTTTTTATTTGAATATATTTTTTAGAAGAAATGCATTCCTGTGATGCAAACTGAATTTTCAGCCTCATTATGATCCTTCAGAAATCTTTCTAAACGCTAATACACTTAAAACCCTTCTTATTATTGTTAAAGCTGACAGCGCTGCTTAATCATTGTGTGAGCATTGCCATCATTATTTTATAAATAGAGAGTTAAACATTTTAAATATGTTTTAATAGTCTTTACTGCATGTCACTTTTAATGAAATGAATGCATTATATGCTGAATAACTTTATTTATTTATTTTAACTGTAGAAGAGTCTTACTGACCCCAAACTGTTGATCGGTGGTGTATAATATTAGAATCAAATGTTTGTGTTAAAGTGGTCGCATATATTTCTAAACCAAAGCAAGTGAATTTATAAAATGTAGTCCATGTCGACTGCAGTGATCATAAAATATGCATAATTATTCATTTTAGAAACTATCAAGTCGTGCAAAAGTATTTGCTGTATCCCCCAAATATGAAGACAGGAGGATGTCAAGGACGTTTGAAGGGGAATGTTTTTCTGATTATCAAGCAGCTGCATGAATGAACCTACTGATGATGCTCAGCCCTACGGCTTTCTTAAGATGTGTCTGAAATGAAATACATATGGGTTCCTTCAGCGCAAAAGAGCAAAAAGGTCTCAGGAAATACCAACCTTGCTTTTTCATGAGGAAAACTGACTGACATTCCACCCAGCTTTGAGAAAAGAGGACTGTAAGACGTGCGCCTGCAGTGCAACTCCACAGAGGCTCTGTTCAGCACATGTGTGAGGGGTTTGACAGCTATGAGTGTGAACCTGACGTCTGTGTCAGCTTATATTGCTCTGTGCCGTTAGATATGAAGCATGGATCTCCCCAAACCGGAAGCAAATACAGTGTTTGTATTTAAGAAAAAGCACTGGCCGGCGCGAAGCTTTGTTTACACTTTTGCCGGATACTCCTACACGATTTGCCTGAGGGGGGGGAAGGAAAATATTCAAAACTGGCAGGAAGGTGAAACGTTTGTATGTAGTGGAGACTTATGGTTTGAGGTTGTGTGCACAACACATTTTCTAAAGAAAGCAGTGTTTATGATGAACTGAAATGTCCAGTCACTTCCGTCAGAGTGAAATATCATTCGCAGCTATGAATCTGGCGCTTAAAGCAAACACGTGTTTTTATTTACCGGGAACATTATTCAAGGTTCTAAAATGGAACTTTGCCAGTGATGACATAAAAGAATTAATCTGAGTTTAGAAGAACATTTGATTTATCTATAGAACTTTTAGTGATGCTGTATACTAAGGTTCTTTTATTGAGCAGTTGATGAAGTTCAGCCATTCTGAGCATTAAGTGTTAAGTTTTCACTTACGGTGTCTAGAAGCTGACTAAATATTGCGCTAGAAGTGTTGGCCGTCTGACTGTCTTTTCAACCCCCTTTCATGAGCCCCCCTTCAGACACGAAGGTGGTATCTCCTCAGGGAGCTGCCCCATCTAATTATCAAATGACACCCGGACTGTCGGCGGTAAGCCGCTGGGGTGAGACAATAGCAGCTGATTCTCTGGATTAGGTGACGGGGGTTGGAGAAGAAAGGGAGGG
Organism: Enteromius trimaculatus; assembly: GCA_032361065.1. Lineage (NCBI taxonomy): Eukaryota > Metazoa > Chordata > Actinopteri > Cypriniformes > Cyprinidae > Enteromius > Enteromius trimaculatus. The sequence goes on from JAUMHP010000016.1 coordinate 861,751, forward strand.
GGGAATCCAAGAGCAAGAGACAGAGAGCATGCTCAGTCCTGAGAGACAGGCACACTGTGAAGAAGACACAGTCTCGTGAGCTTCTGCTCATTTATAAACATCCCGTGTGAAGATCTGATCAAGGAGATGTCGGTGATTTGATGAAACAGATGTGAAGATTCACTTTTGGACCATGCGCAAATAAGGAAACGCTGCTTTCTGGGTGAACTTTGACACCATGGCTGGATTTTGCAGCTGCTTTGGCGACAAAAAGTAAGTCAGAGCTTTATTTGTGTGAAAAGTTCATTTAAAATGACTTCTACAGAACACTTCACACTTGTCTCGCGCTTGAGGTTGCATGTTCTTGGCATGGTATAAACCCGTGGTCGTTTATAAGTGGAGCATTGATGAAAATGATCGTTTTGGCATGTATTCACAAAAAGGAAAGTTTCAATGGATGTTTTTCAAAAGGTACCTTTAAGATACCTAAAAGCACCTTGAGAGGTAAATAAGGGACAGCTTTGTACCTTTTTTTCTGAGAGCGTGTGTACATACTTCACTTGAAGTCTTTTGTACTGTAAGGTTTCTTTTGTGAATGCACTGTAATAGATGAACTCTTTCAGCTAGTCTCTTTAAAAGCTCTTCTATCTAATGGTCTCATGACACGTCCAACAAGACCCTACTCATCACCACCGGTTGGTATTCAAAGATCGCTGAGAGAACATGTTGTTTACCATTGGGTTTCGTCCAGATTCTTTGCAAGACTGTTTTGTTTATCATTCCTTTTCACAGAATTTGCCATTTATTATTGTTCGTTCTCCAGCTCCCCAGAGACCAGATGAATGCACAATAAGAGAGTATGGGCTACTTTATGAAACATAATATTCATTATTCAGGCATGAAAGTAAAATCTGAAACATGCTAAAAATTGGCGCTGTGACCAGCTTCATCCTTACATTCTGACCTACCTCCATTTTTCACACCATTTATGGTCCTTGCGCTTCTGTGAGAGTGCTGCTTTGTTTGTATCTACACAGTGTATCTATTTGGCTAGAAACTTGAGCCATCCCATGAAAAAAGAGTCCAAATGTTAATGTTCTGACCCCTCTTGGTTTTGACCTCTGAGCTTGTTGATGCTGAGCTCAAACTCTTCCTAGTTTCTCATCATCTTGCTCGGTTGATGAGGTCGTTGTTTTTAGCAGGCTTCTGCTATCTTTTAAGACATGTATTCTCAAAGGAGTCTCAAGTCATTGAGAGACTGTTTTATTAAAGTGCGAGCCAGTTAAATTTGCATATTGAGGAGAGTGGGGTAAGAAGCGTTAATGTGTCTGCTTTATTTGAAACTTTTTATTAATCCTGAAATATAATTGCGCGTGTCAGCTTTCCCTCTTATTTTAAATAAAAGGTGGTAAGTGTTACCTCACTCGCTTTTAATCTGGAAAAATGTTTCTGATGGGGTTTACTTTTGGATTCTGTAATATTGAGTCATCTGGTATCAGATCGCAGGAATGCTCTGCTCATTCTCTGCTCGATCAGCCAAGACTAAAAGAGTTTTGTACTTTGTGGTCAAAGTTCAGAAGAACCACAGAAGTACAGATGGTTTTGTAGTATGTCTGGATTTGTGCAGCCCCTGCTAACTACTTAGATTTTTTTTTTTTTTTTTAATCCATCAATCAATACGCACAGCAAAGGGCTTCCAAACACAGCTCCTTGAGCGCATGCGGTGATATTGCCTTAAATATCTGCCTGAACGGAAAGAAAAATAAGTATTTTTATAGAAAATTCAAGGCTTGATGAATGTTCTGTATCTGTAATTGTAGGGTTCTTTAAATACACAGCTGTGCAGTTTTATGCACAAAAAGCTCCACATTTTGTGTAAGATGTCAGTGTCATACTTAAAGGGACAGTTCACCCAAAAATGAAATTATAAATTATATTAAAAATGATATTATTAATTACTCACCCTTGTATCATTCCAAACCTTTTTATCAATGTCCCTACTATATATATATATATATATATATATTTTTTTTTTTTTAACAATTGAATTATATTATTAATTATATTTTTGATTATATTATTTATTAATTATATTATTGATTATATATATATATATATATATATTTATTTATTTTATTTTATATATTTTTTTTATCAATTAAATTATATTAAATTACATTATATTATTAATTATATTGAAAATTATATTAATAATTACTCACATCCTTGTCTCGTTCCAAACCTGTAGTAGGGACATTGATCAAATAGTTGCAAAAATTTGTGTCGTCAGTGGTTCAACCATAGTTTTATGAAGCTACGAGAATAAAAACAAACAAAAAACTTGATTATATATTAAGTTATTAGCACCATGCACATGCATCGTTTACGTGCAGATGTACTCTCGACGATATGTGATTTGGAAGAAAATAATTATTAAATAAAGCCTTTTATATTTTCTTGGCACATAAAATTATTCTTGCAGTTTCATATAATTAGAGTTCAACAACTTATGTCACACGAAAGGATTGTGTCTTTCAGTTTCAGTTAAGTTGCATCGTCAGAGAGCTGTTGGATTTCATCAGAAATATCTTAATTTGTGTTCCAAAGATGAACCAAGATCTTACGGGTTAGGAGTAATGATTGACAAAATTATATTCTGGGGTGAACTATCCCTAAGGCTAAGTAACCTCAGTATGATACATATGTATAACTTACTGTTTTGCATGTGGTTTGCAAGGTTCATTTCCTATTTAAGGAACTATATATAAATTTTGCTAGACATTAGAATCTAAGCAAAACAACATTCTCATCAGTATTATTATGATTCGGTGGCTGTTTAAAAGATAAATTGCACGGTTAAGTTTATGTACTTTCATAGAGTCACAGAAGATCGATTTCGTTTTGCTACTGTCTCCTAACAAAACCAGCAGGTAATCGAATCAGATCTTTATAAGTAAAGCCATATTATGTCCAATAAATGTTTTGGGATGTTCTTTCTCTTCAGATATAATTCAGGGAATGAGATGCGGACGGTCACCACTTTAGCTAATGTTGTCAACTGATTGAGCTGAATGGTGACTGCAGCTGCTTTAATAAGCTCATTATATGAACTTAGCCTCATTGGAAATATGTCTACATTTCTGCAACCCCCCCCCTGCAAACTTGCAAACTTTTATTGCTTTTCACACAATTTTGTCCATGGTTTTGATTACCAAAGCTTACTTTTGCAAAATAATTTGAGTTGTTAAGTTGTTAAATTGTAACATGCTGTGAGATTTGAAAACGGATGCATTCGAAGGTTAGCCTCACATATTCAGCTGCATATGCGTTATTATTTTAACTCAGTAGGTTTGCTCGGTACATATAAAGCTGCAGTTTAACAGAACAGCTCAAATTCGCGCGAGGAAGTTAAAATAGCCTGGCTGCATCAACAAATGCATTTTTATATTACTTTTGCATTTTGGGTTTGAAGGTATTTTTAACATGATAAAGCATTAACTTTTAGTGACACTCCCCGGATATTTGAATTCTGAACCAGTGCGATATGTACCTGAAGCAACGTAATACAAACACAGCAGAGAAATGTGCAGTAAGGTACGCAATAAGAAATGTATTTAGAGGCACGTTCAAATGAGCTTGGGTTGCATTAAATTGTAGTGTACTCCAGGTCAGCCTGAAGAATGTGCACAGTATGCATACTACCTTTCAAAAGTCCGGGGTCTGTTTGATTTAGTGGAAATAAATTAATATTTTTATTCAGACAGGATGCATTACTTTTCTTGAGTTTCTGAAGGACCATGGGACACTCAAGGCTGGAGTAGTGATGCTGGACATGTAGCTTTGCATCACAGGAATAAGTTACTTTTTAAAATATATTCAAATATAAAACAGTTGTAAAACTTGTAAAACTAGTACTGTAAAACATATTACTGTTTTTACCGTATTTAGATTAACTAAATAAAATGCAGACCTCCTGACCCCAAACAGTAGAATTAGTCAGGAAGGACAACATAATTATAGACTCAGAGGACCACAGGACCTGTGACATACTGTAGTGAACAGATTCTCTGCCTGGTTCTCTTTCTTGTCGTATGTGTCATCCACTTCAACTAATGTCTGGAGAAAGCAGCCTGTCCTTTCAGCCTCAGAGGAGAACATCATTTTGACATTTTCTGAGGTACCCGACAGATGGTGTGACTGGAGGGAGTCCATCACTACATTAAAGTCGCTGTCGTGTGTGGCTCACCATCGAGGCCTGTGGAGAAGCTCAGGTCTAAAGCAGCATTGCATAAGATGACTCTGATGACCAAGGTTGACACTTTGGTTGAAATGTGTGATTAATCTTGGCACAGCTGCACCATGACAGGTCATCAGATCTTTATACTCTGTTTGTCAATATATACATAAATGATAACATTTAATTATATAGTATAATAGAGCAGTGTAATAGCAAATATTTCATGGAAAGTTTCTGGAAAATGTTGCAACCCTACTCAAAACTCACGTGTGAATAGTAAGTAGCATGTTAGTTTAATAAGGAAACATAACTTACTTAAAGGTTATGAGTCAGAAGTAGACTGTCCTTGCAGAGGTAGTCTCTGAGCACAGCCAGTAGCTTAAATCAATTTTAAACAGTTAAAAATGCATTTACAAATAGATGGATAGTAAGAAATAAAGCAGAGATAATAGAAAACAGGGAAAAATAAAGTTATTAAGCAGAGCTTATCTAGAAATAAATCTTGTAGTGATGAAATACATTCACTTTATTTAGTGTACACTGCAAGAGCTTCCAAACTTTTATTACGTTTAATCCCAAACGCAGTAAACTCATTTATCTGAATGTGTTCTAATGCAACAAACATTAGCCAAAGCTGAGTGCAACTTTTTTGGTTCAAGCTGCAGTTAAATGGTTAAAAATGGTTCGTCCTCTTGCATGCCCCGACTGTAACCACTGTCCATTTACAGGAAAATAGTTGTTCATTTATTTGTTTTACAATCATTTGTTTTGTTTGTGTAATATTTGCTCAAACACAGGCTACAGATTATTATTTTACGTTAAAAAAAATTCAAATTAATTCTGTTCTCAATAATTTTATAATTATAATTGTATTACTGTTATTATTATTATTATTATTATTTAAATATTAAAAACACAACAAAAAGTACAGATAAGTGGTATCAATAAAAGTAGTAATAGCGTTAAAACCTCAACGATACCCATCCCTAAACACAGATAGCATGCTTGCTAATATCTTCTGCTTCAATGCTTCACTAATTCTTGCTCTTTCTTTCTCTCTCTGTTATTCCTCCCTTCCTCTCCAAGTCCAAAAGTTAAGACATGAAACGTCGGACGTCATCACAGAACTCTGGCGTTGGAGGCAGTCCAAGGTCAGTCCATTAGTCCCTGTAGAGCTCTGAACAACCTCTCTGCTATCATAGTCATGCACTGGGTAATGATAAGAAGACGCTTTTTAGTCAGAACTCTTTGGAAAGAGGTCAGTTTGGTTTACTTGATACGCTGTTAAGCAAGAACCTCACATAAAATGTACATTCTGTCATCATTTACTCATTCCCATATTAAACCAGTATGACTTTTTTGCCTAGGAAAATTCACCAAACCATAGTAAATATGACCCCACAACATGTTCAAGTAAACATTTACTACATTCTTACAATATTTAAAGCTGAAGTGTGTCATTCCTGTCACTATTGCTATTAAGCACAAATGTTAGCACCAACAGTAGGGATCTAACGATTCACTTGACTCACAATACTGATTTCACAATATGATTTCCTCACAATATTTTTTAATGATATGAAAAGGCGTCCTTCTATATTGCTTGGACAAAATGCTGCACGTTTCTTTGTGAAACTGAAATATGTCAAATAACAAAACTACATTTCAATTTTAAAGCAACCCACAATTTAAATCAATAAATATTACAAATTAAAGGGATCTCTACGTATAAACGTATTAGGCTAAGACTTTGCATTATAATTACGAAATTTGAAGCAAAATTTTTTGCTAACTTTTGGACATAGAAGGCCACCAAATGGGAATTAAGTATTCAATTCTGATCAAATATTTAAAAATAAACAGGGTGGATAACTCTGGGCGAGGGTTTACAAATCATCATGCAAGTGGGAGAAGTCTCATATTATGGTCGGCCATCACAATCACGGATAACAACAACACTGTTCATGTATCGCAGGATACAATTCATTTGCATTTAACCCATTCAACATGAAGAGACAACGAAATACACATAGATAGGGCTGCAGCTATCGAATATTTTAGTAATCGAGTATTCTACAGAAAATGTCATCGAATAATCGAGTAATCGGAT
>JAUMHP010000016.1:868176-885376 GCA_032361065.1 Enteromius trimaculatus
GCAGGTTTTTTCCCAATGTATTCAGAGGGCAGACAGCAAGACGATCAAGGGGTGATGCATACGGTTTGAGATAAAAAAAACAACAACTAGCTAATACCCTGCAACATCGCATAGAGCACCTTTAATGAACATTTTTTAATTTGGATTGAGGTTGAATGCTTAGGGACATTTTTGCTCTGTTTTGTTCGGACTGAGGAATTTGAATAAAATAAATTGCATCGCCTATCCTCTCAAGATACCTGGAATTAGTGTCACAAGTACCCCAGACACATTGTTTTTCCTTTTTTGAATCATAAATCCCATAAAATGATGCAAGCTTTGGGTCTTTCAATGTTTCTATGGCACTGAAACCTACCGATGTTCGAGCTCTGCTCGTCATGCAACTGATACTCGACTGCCATTGGCTCTTCTGTGTTAGAGGGGAGGGGCTTAGTCAATTCTCTACCAAAGTATGACTGCACCATGGTACTGCCACAGTACTTTGTTGTTTTCTTTGTGACCTAAAACTCTCTGTGAAGGAGAGGTGTGGACACAAGACCAGCTGTGTGATAAATCCCAGGTGGTTCTTCATCCAGGCCACACAATTCTGACCTGAAAGGCTCAAAGAGTTTCTGGAATTTAAAAAAAATAACAATAAAGTGCTATTGTACTTTCTCAAACCTAATCACAATCCTTTGTGGAAAACTGCCTGAGACAATCATCTAAACACCAAAATGACTCAAAGGAGTTCTTGTCTGGTTCTTTCATATGCCAACATAAGCTATCTGTAAATCACTGGTCTTTGAATCTGTGAAGCAGACTTTATATGCACTTCCCCTGAGACAGACAGAGGAAATGAATGAATGCTATCTGATGACATCAAGAGCTGGGTCATCCATGTGCTCTGATGTCACACCAGCCCCTCAAACCTCTGGAACAAATCTGCACAACACGTTTAGCAGCAGTCTGTGAGAAACTGCAAGTCTGGTGTCTATTAAGCAGTGGAGGACAGATAGTACATGCATGGAATGGTAAGGAGGATTGTTTCTCATTAGTTGACTGCTGTTATCTGGTCTCATGTGATGTTCAGCATGCAGTTAAACTCAAACAAGAACGGTCAACAGTCTGTTGAATGGGTTTCTTGTATAAACTGCAGGGAGGGAAATGTGAGGAGCGCTTGCCTCTGCAGAAGCAAGTGTTGCTATACAGATTGCTAAGGTGTTTTTTACTAGTTTTGATAAATCACATGACATTCAAGACTAGAGTAATGATGCTGTATATTCAGCTTTGCATCACAGGAATTATTAAATGATTCTTGCCAAATAAAAGTAGCAGTTTCTATCTTTTCAACAATAGTGTATCTCTTGTGCACCTCAGTATGTTTTTATCATCCATCTTCATTTAGTATAATCACTTTAATAACAAAATTAATACACCTATGGGTTCAGTCACTAAATAGAGGAAGCGTGACCAAGAAAGTATTCATTATGCTGGAATTGTGAAATAACCAGTTTTTTTTTTTGTATTGCTGTTGAATGTGAATATGAGTGATATTTGGCTCAGCTGCTCTGTTAAGCTTTGTTAAGCAATGTTTGGCAGATAAACACAGATGACTCGAGTTTTCTAATTTTGCTGTTCTGGATATACTTTAGTACATTGTTCTCTTTGAATAGTTTGGCAAAACAGGCAGAAGGAGTATTATTTTTGATTTTCTCTTGTGAATAAACAAAAGTGTCAGTACAATGTTTCATTTAAAATAATGGCTGAAACATGCAATAATGAGTATTGGTTTCCTACAGTATAAAAAAAAGTATTTGCCAAAATTCGACCATAGAAAATACAGTGCCATTTTAGGTTTTATGGTTTTAAGTTAAATTTACAGCAAAATACCGCAATTTTATTAACCGATATGTTAACATACCAAACTATTAAAGTACTGAAATGTGTTTTGTACACGATAAGCACCATGATGAGAAAATCACAGGATGAACCAAAGCCAAAGAACATATGTAGAAGGTGCTCAGTGTCATTCACACAAACACTAAACACCATCACGATAACTCATTAAACTCAAATATGAAATAAACATGAATTTAACAACATTACGTGTAACATGCAACCCTAATAAACATAACTAAGAAGAAACATAGTTATTTCAAAGAACATAAAATTAAAAGGCAGGGAATTCTGGGAATATCAGTTTACAGGTTTTTACCGTAACATTTTCTGTTTTTTACAGTTAAAATCCACAGTTTTTACAGTATATTCTTACTAGTAACTGCAATAAACTAAGGTAATCGCAAGGAATAGTGCTAAAATAGTGTCATACAGAATAAGTAATTAATATGCATGCTAAGCAAAAGGTCTCTAAACTAAAATGTTTCACTATGCTGATAATCTCAAAATGTTTATTTGAATTAGCTGATAGCTCAGTCTGGGTTTCAATTTGGCATAACTGGGAATATGAATCAGAATTATATTTAGCTGTGACGGTCAAGTGGCCTGTTGCTTACATTTAAAAGATAAACACATTTCAAGGTCTGATATGAAGAGTATCGCATCACCAAACAGAGGCACGAGTACCTGGCACAAACACTGTGTTTTGAGTAGAAAATATAGAATATTTGAGTAAAATATTTTCTTTGAGTAGAAAATATTTGGCATTTTGCTCCATTGTTATGTTGTTGAAAGAATGTAGCAGAGCTGGTTAATGTTACTCTCACAGGAAATGGATGGTGGGATGAGTAGAGTACAGGAAGTGGTACAAGTGATGACAGAGTGCCAGATGTGTTGGCTGCATGAGTGTGTGGATGAATAGATGTAAGTAACACTTATACAACCCATGCGCAATAACTTCTGTCACAGTTAGCTTAGGAAATTGTATGTTGATTTTAAAGGGTTACTTTTATTTTATATTAAACCATGCTGTTCTGTATCAGCCGTGGCACACAGATGTGCTGTTTTTGTTCAAATGAACTCTTAAATACATGTAGAAGATGTATCCTTGCCTAGCCTTGAATAAAGACACATCATAATGTTATGGCTGAACCACTGATGACCATATTGCATGCAATATATAAAACAAATCTTTCTCCCTTCTATGGACAAAAAAGCTTTGAGAACTACTTTACATAGGTCAGTACTGTATAAAACAGAGAGGTAAACCTGTCCAACAGTCATATGTCTTGCTCTTTTTAAACTGGAGTACTCCTTGTCAAACTCACTCTAGTCTGAAACTAGTCTGCCTTCACATCCTGTTTGGCCGGCCTGGCTGCAGTTGTCTGTCATAGATACTGTTTGAGAGTTTCCTCCTTGAGAGCTGGAGTTGTTCCAGAGGAGAGTCTGATCCAGGATTAGGCTGGAGACGCTCATCAGGACAAATACTTAGGCCTCAGCTGGTCTGGAGTCTGTTTTGGGCTGCTAGTATCAGCAAGTCTGCTACTTCAGATACGCTGGATCCACTGGAGTGTCTCGGCTCCAGTGCTGTAATCTGAATGAGTCAGCAGTGGCTTATCACCAATGCCTCCTGTGCGTCCTTGGGTGTTACAAACCCTCTGACAGGGGTGTGGGCACACTCTCATGAAGGACAATATTGACAAGCATGCCGTAGAAGACAGACCTAAGATTCATCATTTGAATTATTAAGTTTTTTAGTAATCGCTGAGAACATGCTTAGAGTTTCTGATTTAAAAAATGAAAACATAGGATATCAGTGGACATTATATTTTTATTTATGTTTATTACATCAGAAGTAGTAGAGGTGCATATACGGATATACATACTACTAAACTTAACTGAGCTGGACAATGACTTCTCTGAATTAAATAATGAATAACGTAAAAGTTAAAGTGTTTAATCTTATCGTTTTACATCACTGACGCTCTATTTGTCCTATTATATAGTGTTAAGTGCTTTGACACGATCTGTGTTGTTAAAAGCGCTATATCAATAAAGGCGACTTGACAAATACAAAGAAGCAGAATAAATCAAAAGAGAAAATAATAAATGTTAGTTTTATAATCGGTGACACTTTATTTTGATAGTCAACTTGAGCCATTCTACTAATTATACAACAAAACAATGCTTTTCTAACCTAGATTTTCAGAGTTTTTACTTGAAACAAGCAAAGTAATCTGCCAATGGGCTAAGAAAAATAATCTAGTTTGAATTAATGTTGACTAAATGTTTACTAACTCTCAGAGTAGACTGTTAGGGGGTTAGTAGAATAAGTTGACACACATGTATGTTGGTAAATAAAGTTATCAATCAGACTAATAGAGTACTAATACTCTAATGACTGCTAGCTGATATGTAGTTGCAATTGAATAATAAAGGTTACAGTTAGAACCAAAAGTGAATAGAATAGAAGTCATATAATATTATAGGTTTAGCCAACTCAAGAACCCTAATAAAGGGATAAATGAACCCTTTTGTTCACCTAAATGTCATCGTTACTCACGCTCATGTCTTTCCACTCCCATAGAAGAAGAAAATATACCAAATAATTTAACCAAAGCTGAAATATTTAAACATGTAGTATCAAGACATTTGTTTTAGGACATGTTTTATTTCAGATCAACAAAATATCTGTGTTAAGGTCTTGTCCCATTGATTTTTCCAAAATATTGCTGTTAGTAAAAACTCTGTCTAGTAGATTTTTTTAGGTTTATTAGAGTTATTGGATATTGGTTGCTGTGGAACAGCATGCAACTGAAACAGATGTGCTCACAACTACAAATAATTGATAATTTATCATTTAAAGTACCTCAGTTTTTCTTAAATATGAGATTTTGTGATATATATATTCTTCCTTTCTTGTTTTTCCGAATAATTATCTTTCTAACAAACTCTTTTTTTTCTCAACAGTGATTGTGACGTCATGGCCTCGGGATCTCCAGATGTCACAGGTGCTACCGAACCATCAGAAGCAGCAGAAGAGTGTTCAGGTAACGTCCAAGTCCCATTTCGGTGTTATAGCATCCATACGATCAACATCAATCTCACTCTGTCATACATTTGTCCTCATATGGAGATCAGACGTGATGCATTTAGCCACTCTGAACCCTGTATGAAGAGAGACAAGATGCTAGGCCTCTCTGACAGGAAGTCATGTAGCGCACAGACAAAGCCAACATTTGTCTCTCCCATACGACCATGCCTTCCGCTGTCCGACATTTGACCTTTCTCTCCAGTTCAGTGTGGGAAGGAGGAAGCCCAGACCGCTAGAGTCAGCCTGTGTGGTGATGTGGATTAGCCATTTCCTCACAAAATAGGTTGCTCGCAGCGCCCGATAATCTCCTCTATCGGATTGTGGGTCTAAGTCCATTAAGTTCGAGAGTTAGTCAGTGGCTGGGGTTTGTTTGGGAGGTGTTAATCCTGTACAGATTTACCACAGGGTGATGATAATTGATCCATGACCAGGGTTACATTCATAAAAATCATTGCCGTTATCTTAAAGATCCAACTATAGTTGGTATAAATGTTTTCTGTTTTTTTTTTAATCATCTACTATTTTGAATGTGCGCTCTCAGAAATAAAGGTACAAAAGCAGTCACTTGGGCGTTACCTTTAAGGTAATAGTTAGGTACCTTAAGGTAGGTACTAAAATGGACTCTTTAGCAACAAACATGTACCTTTTGAAAAGGTAACCGCCCCAGTGACAGCTTTTATCCCTTTAATTCTGAGATTGTGTCTGCAAAACAAAATCTGATTTATTCAATGATTAATACAGTGACTCTTCAGGTAGCCTACTTTATTACAAACTTTAGACTTGGATCTCAGACCAGCCTGTAGGCTACACTTTAAATATATTCTTATTTGTTCATCCACAGACATGCTAATGGCTGGGGCATTGATTTTTGCAAGTGAGCTAAATCATCTGAATCATTAACTCATGCAGATTCATTCTCTGATTCATTCAGTAACGTTCCTATAGATTTCACAATTATGCCTTGAATTGTGGTCATATGTATTTTTATGTTGAGACATAGACTCAAGTGTTAGTATGTTACAATAGGTCCATATATCTTCAGTAAGTTCATCTAACCAGTAATATCCTCCTTTATAACCTGCGTTGTAAGACTGTATGCTCGTTCTGCAGTGAGTGGTTGAAGGTAGAAAAAGTAATCACTTCTCTCTGTTACGAGGGAGAGGCCTGAAAGGAAAATTTGAGTCATGGTAGTGAACGAGACCGTATTGTTATTGTTACAGTTGAAAAGATGCAGTGCAGACCCTGGGAAAAAGACATTTATAATATATTAAAAGTTAATTTTGAATTTGGTACTGGTTTGATTATTGCTCAATTGTTTGATTTATTGTAGCTTTTACTAGCATAAACAATTATTGTACATCCCTGAGATTAAACCTCGGAGTAAACAATGCAAAACTTTGTCCTAGGGCACTTAGTGTTTAATGTGGCTGCATTTAAACATACTGAGGCTCTGTTCTTAGAAGGCGGTATTTAGCATCCCTTACTGTGTAATCAAATAACCGAGCATTGAGTGGTTTATAAGAGCCAGTGAGATCTCTTTCTCTTGTGTGTTGTTTACTGCCTTTAGACGGGCCCCAGCTGGAGACTGCAGGCTTTGCCAGTAGAGCTACATCATGTGACTCTCCTCAAGACGAGAGCGAGAGAGACAGGATGGCAGACAGCAAGGGAAAACCAATACACAAAGCCTGAAGTCATAATCCAGTCCTCAAAAACTGTATGGAGAGCAGTAAATTTACCCACTAGAGCTACGATTGGATTCTCCAGAAAGTATTTGTTGAGTTGAGTTTAGGGTTGGGTACCGAACTCTGTACTTTTAAGTGTACAGACATTGACATAATGTAATAATGTTGACATAATCAACACACAGGGCAAACCAAATGTTCTGAAGTGTGGTTATATTTCTAGGGTCATATGGAGTGTATCAACAACAATCTATGCAAAAGCAGCGGTGCACTGTGTTCGAATTCATTGAAGCGAACTGAATGAGCGGACTAATGTAGGGAATAGTGAATAAGGGTATGGGGGGGGAAACTGGATTCATTCAGGAGTTCATTCATAAAAACTTAATTTAATACTGGTACTGTACAGGTTAAAATATGAACGGTACCCAACCCTAGTTAGTGTATCAGAAGTCGAAACTAATGTGATTCAAAATTCACGATTTCAGTGCGATAATCATGAAAAATCAGGACCAAAACTGTAAAGGTGCAGCTCTATTCTGGAAAAGGGGGTGGGGAGATAAAGCTCATTTGCATTTAAAGACACAGGCACAAAAAACTTTCTGCTTCTACTCAAAATAGGCATTTTCAAAATGATGTAATAAATGACCTGTTGGGTATTTTGAGCTGAAACTCCACAAACACATTCTAGGGACACCGGAGACTTATATTACATTTTGTAAAAAGGGGCATGATATGTTTTCTTTGAATATAAAGCAGTAAGCTCATTGACTGTTTGCATGTGTGCAATATGAACCAATCAGCTTCTGCCAAGAAGTTTAACGCTGTGAATATCATCAGTTTGCATTAACAGAGCTTTTCATGGGAGAACTTACGTTTAAGTGCCATTTAAGTGTCTTTAAACAGAGTGTTTAAAGCTGCTTAGAGGAGCCACACCAATTATAACTGCATACTATTATACTAGGGGCTGAGCAGAAATGGTCTGGTTTTTATGCTTGCGTCTTTACACTGGTTTTTGAGCAGGCGCAGAGCAGTTGGATTGGAGTTGTGATGGAAGTCAGTGGTTGTTAGCATAAGTAGGATGTTCAAAACAGTCAAATTGGCTAGGGTTGTTGTTAAAAAATCTTCTCACAACAAGTTCAAGCCATCACTGGGAATTGTGTTTGTTCCCAGTCGAAAGAATGACTCTACTTGTAAAGGTCATCATCCTAGTATTGTTCACGCAGCTGTACTTCATTAAAGACCACTGGCTTTTTCAGTAGAATTAGACTGACCTTTTAATATTGCTTTTTAAGCCCTTCTGGATCTTAACCTTTGGGATGAATAAAATCAGTTTACAATCTAATTGTTAAAGCCAGCTGAAATCCCCAACACTGCAGGTGATGTCATAGTCACATGTCATGATGCACGATAAATACACACCAAATTTCTATTGACCGCTATGCGTAGAGACATCTATGTGATGGAAACAAACATTTCATTGTATTCCAGTGAACTGCATACTTGGTTAACTAAAATAATGGGGTACTGTATTGTACAACACTATATTGTTGTGTGAAGTTATTCAATATTAGCCCTCACTGGGCCCATTAACAGTATTAGTGAATCAATTCTACAGGCATTTCACTAATACAATTAGTGCTTTATTGGCAACTAAAGATAAATTAGTCTTACATAAGACACCAGGAGGGAATATATATGGGTCTACATTGACATTTTGTTAAACAGTTATTATATAAACAGGTTTATTACCGTTTTAAGCAGTCTACAGGAATTCGTCTTTACCATGATCAGTAGGACTCCACACTTTATCGTCTTGACCCCAAAGCAAGCGCTATTTGCGTCATAATCTACGACGTGATTGTTTAAACATGCTGTATATATAACTTCTAAGACCTGAGGGCCTGCAAACGTGATCGTCTGCCAGATGAACTTGTGTTGTTTAGATAAGTGAGCACTGACTAATTGTAAGCACATGTTCAATGTTTGCTTCAAGCCTTTCGATGTTCGGGATTCTCCTTCACGAGTCGTACTCATTTAAATATGTTTATGTTGTGTTTTTAATCCAGGGAAGAAGAAGTCCAAATTCCAGACGTTCAAGAATTTTTTTGTAAAGAAGAAGAGGAAAGAGAGTCCTGCGCCGTCGAGTGAAAGTGGTTTAAAGGCCAGTCAGTCGAGTGATGATGTCAACACCTCAGAGCCAACCATCAGCCACGCCAACAGCGACAATGACCACGGGTGAGTTAATACAGTTCAAATAACTTTGAAACGTATTACACTTTACCAATTATTTATGATTATGATCTGCTTCATTCCAAGATCCAAGATCAATATGGGGAACAAAGCCATGTCACATGATAGTGTCTTCGTGTCTGATTTGCCCTCATCAGAGGCTAATGAAGGTCTGGGGGCATCCCAAGACAGCATTCATGGGAAAGTGAAATCCCTACAGGTATTCCAGTCTGTTATGGTTAATTCAAATATTAATTGTGTTTTGTGGCCAGTGAAATATTCCGTAATAAAACCAATAGTAATTAGGCAATTTTGAGGTCATAGGGTCAATTTTCATGGTTTTATATCATCATAATATAATATTTTGATATGGTCCTGAGACCTTGACTGTCAAAACTGCATCCAGCAATTTAAAGTAAAAAATAAATATATGCATATGTGTCAGTAGGAAATATCATTTTCCATTTCCAAACATTATTTTTGTCATACAGTATAATTATTACAATAATTATTATTATTTATAAATTTTTTAATAGTGGAAAGTAGCATCCGAGTGCTCAGATGGAGTACAGGTATCTGTTTTCTTTCCTGTCCTCTTTCTTTAATGAGAATTAGTGAACGCACTGCACTTAAAGTTAGCAGGTCTAAGCTTCAAGACACAGAGCCTGGGATTTTCACTCTTGACGTTTTGCCACCAGCACGTTAAGACATTGTCAATGTCACTGATAGACAATACACACAAAACAACCGTAAACAAATGTGTATGTGATGTTCAGTACCTTTATAAACCTTTAATGTATTTATGTGAGTATCAGTTCATAAAGTCCCACCTGGATGCCCACAATGGCCTACTTTCACAAACCTGTCTCACTTGTGCTTTGGCATTGATTAAATGCTACCTAGCGTAGCTTTCCTGATGCGGTAAGCATATTAGCCGTAGACATACCGGAAAGGCAGTTTGTCACTGAGCCAGACATAAGAGCTGCTCAGCAATGAAAGTAACCTGTCCATTAAAAGAGGAATCAGCCACTGTTTCAAAGAAGAAGATCATCAACACACACACATAAATATATATCTATTTCTTTATTGCTATTATTATCGTACTGAGCTTAATCTTGTAAAGAGCAGTGTCTCATTTCAACACATTAATGTACAATATAGTAGCTAGTAGTAGCGTGTGATTAATATGTGTGAACAGTTATTAGCTGGGTTGCCGTCTAAAGTTGTGAATTGGAGTTGAATTGAATACATTTGAGAGCAAGCAGTGCTTGTATCCAACAAAAGAGTAAACTGGCAGGAAATATCACTAAGAAAACTAGGAGAAGCTACTGAATATAGTGTGTTTCATTTATGATAAATTACTCATGCCTCATGTGATACTTCAAAAGGAGTTGCTTCGTAATGTTACGGTTGAACCACTGATGGCAAATGGACTAGTCTGACAAAGTCTTTCATACTTTTCCGGACCTTGACAGTGTCGTTTATTCGGCAGTCAGTGAAGCATAGCTATTAATAGTTGATGTTTCTGTCCCGTCTGTAGCTGCAGCTGAAGCAGGCCATTCGTCTGGGCTCTCCTCCATCACTTCTGTGCGGAAGGAAAGGAGAGGACGCAGGGGCTCTTTCTGAAGATGATGGTCTTCCCTGCAGCCCTCCAGAGTATTCCAGCCTCCACACGGTGCTGGCCACACCTCCTCACACGGTACGCCTCTCCTCGCTCAGACTCAAGGATCTGGATGGCACTGAAATGTGCCGTGCAAACTATTAAAATCAGACTGAAATGATCAGAAAGCGCTTTAAAAATAAACTTCAGTCATTTGTGTCTGACGCTGAGATCCTTCAGAAGGATGCTGCACAGCTCCAGGTGTGACAGCCTTCGACACGCTTTACTCTTATCATGAGCTGTGCGGGTGTTTTGAAATAAAAAATATCTATCATGCTTGCTTCTTATTAGCTTGCTTTGACTTGATGAATGTTCCCTGGGAAGGAAGTTGAGAAGGATGATGTGAGCTTTTTTTATATGGAAAGATAGAGGAAATTTTGATTCCTGATAATTACACCGCCATCCAAAAGTTTCTCGAAAAGTGGGGTTTTGGACAGTATTGGCATGAATCCTATTTAATCCGTGATCATGTAGCGCTGATAAGGGAGAACACAAACTACTAAAATATTTTATTGCATGAACCGTTTAGACATAGACAACTGATGGCTATTTTCACGTTTAGCAGCTACTCCAGCTCTGTATAATCTGAGCATCTGAGCTGTCAGTTTATTCAAACATTGATATTTATGCTGATAGCATCCAAAACCACACTTTGCCAGGGGTGTTTCCATACTTTTGCAGGGCAGTGTATGTCTTAAGGCCTTTACTTTCTCTCAGAATTGTTATTTTTGGGTAAACCAAACGGTTTGGTTCACATGGACTTCCATTGTATTTTTGATCATTCTGAAGCCGTTTCCTTATAATCATGTTGTGCTTTCATCACCAAATGGAACCATATACAAAGTCAAGTAATCAGGCACACCGAGATAAACGTGCTCCGCATGCCTGGGTATTTTTGGCTCTGTGAAAAGCGTGTGAGAGCCTCAGACATCACGGGGCATGATTGAATAGACAGGAAGCTCCCTGCTGAGTACACTAACAGGATTAGTGGCCGTGCTGTTCCCCTCGCTGTACCTGCATCTCCTCCAATCTCTTCAGAGATGTACACAGTCCCTGTCCTCACCTTCCCCGAACTTCAGCACAGCGGCACCAGAGCTGCTCTTTAATTTAGAAGATCTCGTATAGCTACATTGAGTTTTGAGATATTAGTCCAGACTATTAAACAAGTGAAAATGTATTTCAGATCTTTCTTATGTTCATCTAGGCTTTATATTATATTTAAAATATAATATAGTTCTGTGATTCAAAGCTGATTCATTTCCATCTGTCATTACTCCAGTCTTCGGTGTCACATGATCCTTCAGAAATCATATATGCTGATTTATTATTATTATTATTATTATTATTATTTATTATTAGCAATGTTGTTGTTTTTGTAAACTGCATTGTGATGTAAACGGATTCTTTGATGAATAAAACGTCATAAAGAACAGCGTTTATTTAAAAATAGAAATGTTTTCTAACAATATAAATATTTGCCATCACTTCTTATCAGTTAAGAAGTAAAATAAAGTTATAGTTATTTCAAATAAAAAAAATAAAACAAAAACAAGAAAAAATATACTGACCCCAATCTTTTGAATGGTCGTGGATATTGTTAGAAAGGAATTTAATTTAAAATAAATGCTGATTTTTCACAATATAAATATTTTTTTCTGTATTGTTGATCAAATAAATGCATGCCTTGATGAACAAGAAACATCTTTAAAAAAATTACAAATGACTCGTAGTGTATATCACATTTTCTTGTGATTGATCAGGTAAAATGAGTCATTAAATAAAGAAAAAATGTAACTTTTAAACAGGAAATGATTAAATGTCTCTTTATCGTTGCAGTCGGTGGATTTGACCCAGAGTTCCTTGAGCATGGAGGCCTCAGACAGTGAAGATGATCAGGTGACACAAGCACGCATAAATCACACGCCACATCACACACGAGTAGGAATGTTCATCATTCACTCACCCTCAGTTCCTGCCAAACTTTTGTGATCTTTATTCATCTTCAAAACAAATGAAATGCAGAAGATTGCTTGACACGGAAGAACAAACATTGCTGGTTCTCACATCAAACAAGTACAATTAATATGTCATTTACCATATTTCATGTGCTCTTTGTGTATTATGATCAATGTTTATATGCAAATAAACACCTTAATTGAATCTGCAAATCACATGAAACTTAAAAAAAGTGATCTTTCACTTCCGAAGACTTGGAATAAACACGTGGGCTATTTTTACAAAGCTTTTTTACAATTTCAAATCATGCAAATCTCTCAGGGGTCTTAATTTGTTGCTTAAAAGATGAATTACAGTTAACATGAGGGTGTGTCTATTTTAGGGTGCACTATCCCTTTAAGAGTATCACGCAATCGCATGATTTGGATGGTGATGTCATGCATTTAAATGCAAATTAATTACAGCTGCATCTACATGTAGGCAAATTGTTTGTAGGCATTCGTGATCCCAACTAAACACACTAATGCAGTGCTTCCCAGCCCTGTTCCTGGAGGCGCACCAACGGTGCACGTTTTCAGTCTTTTTCTAATCAAACACACCTGAATCAACTCATCAGCTGGTTTGTAGAGACGGATCAAATGAGGCACACATCCAGCCTCAGAAACGCACTTGTAGCTTGTCTCGTAGCTAACTCCTTTTCAAATCTTGGCCGTAGTTTAAATAGTTTTGAATAACATGCAGCTGGATTTTCTGAGAAATGGTGTGGAATAGTTTGGTTGCGGGTATCACTTAATATTCATACATTTAAATCTGTTTTGGACCAGTGCGAGTCATTTGAATCGAGCACCTCTGGGTGTGGATTCAGACTAGTAACGTGTTTGGAATGTTCCCATGGAGCCCGGCGCTTGAGAGATTCGTACTGAGAGTGTGCTTCTCTGCAGTTGTTTTGGCTGGTTTGGATCAAGTGTTGTGTGATCAGCGGTGACGTGTTCAGAACGAGTGCTTTCACAGTCAAAGGCAGGTGGAAACACAGACATTAGAGAGCAGGACACTGCTTGTATCCAGTAGAAAGTTAGATTTGAATTTCAAATAAAAGTGAAGCTAGTGTTCATTGAAAGGGCGTTTCTACGACTCGGTGCACATGCATCTCACGCACGACACCATTGCCTAGCCAAAACTGCTCCCAAACACTCTCAGACCACTGAAAAACATGCACTTTTGGATTTGTCTTGTTGGCAGGGCTTAAAATAGCTATCACGTGTTTGTGTTATGCTTGTGTTTAGCCGAACCGGAGGATGTTTGGGTGAGAAAAGTGCTGTTGGGTATTTTGAAAGGGATTCATTTCTGTTATACACTAACTCTCCAAAGTGTGGGTTTTATTATTTTTTTTCAAAGCGCTCACCGTGCCTGTATTTTTTTTTTATCAAAAACACAGTAAAGGGAGTAATATTGTGAAATACTATTACAATTTAAAATAACCTTCTTTTTTTATAACTATTTTAAAATGTAATTTATTTCTGTTATGCAAAGATGAGTTTTCTGCATCTTTACTCCAGTCTTCAGTGTCACACAATCCTTCAGAAATCATTGTAGTGTACTGATTTGCTGCTCAAGAAACATTCATCATTACAAAAATTGGAAATAGTTTTGCTGCTTAATATTTCTTTTAAAACCATCAAGTAAAACAAAGACAAAAAGTAGAAAATAATATATATAAGTAAAACGAACTGCATTTTTTGAAATAGAAATTTAATGTTATGAGCATCTAAGCGACTTTTGATCAATTGAATGCATCCTTTATAATAAAAGTATTATTTAAAAAAAAAAATATATATATATATATATATATATGCATGCATTGCATGAATATTATTGAATGCATGGCTTAGGGACAATGACACAAGAAAGAAAGCAAGTAAAGGATGAAGTTGATTTAAAAAAATAAAAGGCACACCTGTGAAAACAGCCTTTTGCATTTTATACATTTTTCAGATTTTTTTCAGGTGATATATTCATTGGTTGCCTTATGTATAGATAGCATATCAGCATCAGCCATGAAACCCCGTATTAGTGAATGACTAGTGAAATCTGACAGTGTTGTTGAATGCTGGCTGTCTTGGTCTGCAGGGGTTACGAGTGAAGTAGGCGTGTGGTCTGAAAAGCATTCCAGCGGTTCACCCTCGCAGCCTGGCTGTCTGCTGGAAATGGGATATTCCAGCAATCTGGGTCAAAACGGCTGCCAAGCTGGACCTGAGCGCAGCACAAACACACAGCATGTCTCGCTTAGAACTTATCCACACCAGTTCCTGACATACTGCACCGTTAAAAGCATGTTAATGCCAGCTTTTTTCATTTTCAAAAGTGCCAATATGAAGTTAATGCTCTTCTGCTGATCAAAGTCTGTTTCTTCCACAGAATAAAATCAAAAAAGCAGTAATTTTGGCTTTTCCTGTGTTTTAGAGTTCTGACTTTTATATCTTGTGATTCTGACTGAATGCAAGAAACGAAAATCAGGATCGAGACCAGTGTTACCAATTGTAGCTAGATTAGTGACTTCTATAGCAACATGCACAAACCTTACCTAAGTTCTCATCTGCCCACTGATCTATATTCGTCTTAGGTCAGTGAATTTGCCATTATGATGTCATCTAGTGACATTTAGCTACCAGTTTTAGATATTTCAGTTGAAAGCAGTTAGCAACATTGATTGAGATATAAACTCAAGCCCTGTTTACATTAGTATACGTTTTGCTACGGTTATGCCTCTCGTTCACACTAATCCAGCGTTTTCCAGAGAGTTAAGAAAGCGCTTTAGTGTAAACAGAGTAAAACTGAGACATTTGAAAGTAATGGCGTGACTTCTCTGGATATTCTAGACGGCCGTGTAAACGATAACATCATGCGCGCAGTAGCCATAGATGAGTTTTTGTAGATTCCTCATTCGATCGTTCCAAGCACACAAACACGTTCACAATCTAAATATTAATGCATCTACATATACACATCTACACTAGTTTAAACAGAGATCGTTTCTGAAATGCAGCGGAAGCGAGAATCGTTTTCATTCTAAAACGCTGTTTTAAAACAAAAACGCACCCGTGTGAACAGGGCCTAGAACTGCAACGAAAAAAGTCAGAATTGCAAGATACAAGCTTAGAATTTAGAGTTTTATCACAGAATTATTAGGATACATCTCGCAATCTTTGTTTTGTTTTTGTTTGTTCTAATAGTAAAATAATTTCTTGAAATTCAACTTTTTTAGAATTTCTAGACAAACAGTGAAAATTGTGAGATTTTAACTCATAAATGCAGGAAAAAAATATATTTTGTTGTTAAAAAAGTTGGAATTATTTTTTTTTCATTACTGTTAATTTTTTTTAAAGATTATTTTCTCACAATTCAGACCTTTTTCAGAATTTCAAGTAAAAATTGTGAGAAACCAACTCATAAATGCTGAAAAAAATGTCCATATTTTGTGATGAAGACGTTTTAATTAGCTTTTTTTATTGTTTTAATAAGCGGAAGATGGTGGGAACAATCTTCCATACTCTTTTAAGCTTCATGAATAATATTTAAGTAATAATAATAGCAGACACACATGGCTGCTTTATTTATGTTTCCACAAAATTGCTCCTTCAGTTAAAAGCAACAAATCTTTACGAATACAGACTTGGTATTAGAGATGCAGATCTAAGGAAAAAACAGTGCTTATACAGCGGTGAGGAGCAGCAGTCTCCGCATTGCCAACATAACCTTCAGTTGTTTCTGCTGGAGAGGATTCTGTTTGCTTTTCATTTGGGAAGGAAATAGCTGAGGACAGTCATCGTAATTGGTCATGATGAATCAGTGGTGGTGAAGGTGCCTGGGTAGCTTTTTTTATTATTACGGTTGGTGCTGAATGCAAGAATGACCTCGAACAAGAATGTATTCTGCTATCATGATGCCACTCTGGTTTTCTGGTGGTTAAGAAGTGCTTTGAATACGACCGTCTATTTGAAAGCGTAACCCAAATATGGAGGTTTTGGTGGGGAAGTGGTTTGAAAGGAGTGCTATTATAAACAAATTATACACGTCTTATTGAACTTATTTAGACTTCTGTCTTTTTTGTCCCCCTTCATCATATGAAGATGTCTTGTGAAGCGTCTTCGAGACCCGGCACCCCTCAGAGCTCGGTCCCCGCAGACTTCAGTCTTCCCGCCAGCTCCGTCTCCTGCTTAGACAGCTCCGCTGCCCGTCACCGCATCGCTGTCAAAGCCAACGCTTGCGCCAAGAGGAAGCCTGCCAGTGTAAGATTCTTCAAATTGTCCATTCATACAGTTTAATTAACCATGGTGCGTCGTCATATCAGGCCAACAAGCTCCTAGTGATGTTTTATGCTCGTTTAAGTCGTCTTTTTGAGCATTGCAGGAATCCGAAATGGAAAAACGTTCATCAGTTTGTGTTAGCGGTTGAACTCAGCTGTGTGCTTATTCATGTTTAGAGGCAAATGTTGGACATGAGAAGAGACCTGAGGGAAAGAGTGCTGCTCAGAGACACAGAGGACAAACTACGCATGATGGTCACAAGTATTGGAGAAGAACATAAAGGTTTGTTTGTCTATATATTTGTTTATATATATATATATATATATATATATATATATATATATTCTCTCACACACACACACACACACACATAAACAAAAATATATATATATATATATAT
>JAUMHP010000016.1:885476-923901 GCA_032361065.1 Enteromius trimaculatus
TGCTCGGCCCTAGCAGCTTTTAAAGCCTGTCTATATCTGGACATACCGTTTTTCCACGCAATTCTAAAAACTTCCAAATGAGTTTTTCTCCACCTAGGAAATTAGGACATTTAAGTAATTTTTATAAACGCATCTTTGAAAAAAGCATTACTTGTGTGGATCTTAAGACAAAACAAAGGCACTGACATGTTTTAAGATCAGCCAGCGCACGTTTATTTGAGATTAAACAGCTCAGATTTATATTTTAGTCTAGGACTAGGTTTAAGCCTGACTTTACAATGAAGTTAATGCGAAAAGAGTTCTTTTAGAAATAACTATTGTCTGGATGGCAAGTAAGAAGGGAAATTCCCCAAAGACATTTCCCATTCCACGGTTTGGACTGAGACATTTTCATTGCACTAAGGTAAAGCCATCAAATTAATAGAGCATTAAACAACCTGAATAAAGACCGGGCCCTGTTTTACTCAGAAGAAAGTCGCGACAAAACGGAAGTAGCGACTATTAACTAGCTTTTAATGCACGCCTTATTCTGCATGTTTTATATACTTAAATCTTAAACCTCATACCTATACTTAATAAATACCTTATTAACTATTAAGAAGTGAGACTTGGACCTTAAAATAAAGTGTGAGTGATATGGGACATTTCAATCCCACAAGGTCAAAATTTGTTTTTAAATTGAAGCATATGTGCACAGATGAATTATTCACAATAAAATGCGTTCAGAAAGAGTGCATGATGAAATTTCACTTTAATGATACAATATACTTGTATATCGCACAAAGACAGACTTCACCAGAGGTCTCCAAAACCACATCCAGAGTTCCAGGACCTCCAGACCACAACCCTCACTCCCTCCCTTCCGGCTCCTGTGCTGCGTTTCCTGCACCCACCAGATCTGCAGATAGGGAGAGGCTGGAGCCTTTCATTCTCAGTTTCTGGAAGATTGATATTTCTGTTAGCCACGAGTCTGTTGGTTATAGGGCCTAAAGGCAGTGCTGGTGTTGCTGGTGACCTACATATCTTTCTTGCCAAAGTCTGGAATACAAAGGAGGCCTATTAAAAAACGGCAACTACCCTCAGATGCGCCTGGCATTCACTCCTGCTGGTGCTTAACCACAGCATGGCGGGATGTCTGCTGTGGCGCTGCTGTTTTTAGATCCGCATGGCAGTGAGGTACGGCTGGGAGTATGAATGTGGCCTTGGGATGAGACTGTGAGGTCTAATTTGGCTGTGTGTGTGTGTGTGAGCGTCTGTTCACTTATTATTGATGGTCTGATTGCTTAGGCCTTAGTATTAAACATATTTATAGTATTAAACTTTGGCGAGTAATTTGTTCTGCATGTTTGTGCCACAGGCATGAATGATGCCTCAAATTACATGGCTTTCTGAGGAGAGATGAGCTTTTCTAAATCATCGATAACTTAAAGTATTGTTAAAAAAAAAGTCTTCTTTAGTTTGTTGTAACCAGTGTTAGGGAAAGTTACTTTTTAATGCAATGCATTACAATATTGCGTTATTCCCATAACTAGGTCTAATTATGTTACTTTTTAAGGGAAGTAAAGCTTGTTTGGTTTTGAGCCCCTATTATGGATTTTTAAGGGAATGAAACGCATGCAAAGTTTTAAATCTGAAGTTTTTGTCTCCCGAAAGAAAGAGTCGACTCTGAATCTTTGAAATGAGTCGGTTTGGAAACGAGTCCCAAGCCCTTTCATGTGAATGAAGTCAACATCAAACGGTAGCATATCACCCGGCCACTTGTTGGTCTAAATGAAAATGCTAATTCAGTCTTTGCCGATATAGGTGCCGCTTTTGGGGCGTTGAAATAGTGGCTTCCCTGGTAACGCTGTACACAATGCATCACTGCCTCACAAACGCTAGTCTATCAGGCATTACTGGAGAGATTAAATGAAAATGAGACCCATCACAGCAGATTAGTGTCATGCAAAGGAGGGGTTTGGAATAATTCATCTTTGGACGTCACTGAGCAGGTAAGGTAAAAATAAATCATAAGAAAAATGAAAGAGCTTTTTGAACCTGCATGCATGTCAAACTGTTGGGAACTCCCAAAACCAAAATATAAACATTTCATTCACCACAAATCTTTTTTTTACAACAGACGTGAAATGAATACGCCTCAGACTACAGTACATTCATGTCTGTACAGTTGCATGAAGAATATGATGCAGGAAAGAACATTTCAATACTATTCAGCAATAACAAAAATGATCCAGAAATGTGTAATTGTTGGTTGAACTGAATCACTGAACATCAGTAGCAAACACATTGGTTGATAAGTCATTAAATATATAAATATTTGTCTTATTTAACATTTAATTATTGCAAGTTTGTGGTGAGATGAGTTGATACATGTTCATATTTACCCTTTTATTTTAAAGTTTTTTTTTATTTATTTTAATTTAGTGTTACTCAATTAAAAAGTAATACTTTACTAGTTACTTAAAGTAATCTGATTACGTAACTCCTATTACTTGTAATGCATTACCCCCAACAACATAAAACTTGAAATATCCAACTTAACTAAGTTAACTACACTTGTAATTCAACTAAAGCATTAACACTTACTTTTTAAGTTAACACAATGCATCATTACTTATTCTAATGCTGAACTTTAAGTGTTAATAACAGCAATCATTTTTATAATGAGCGACCCAAGAAATACCAAAAGCAAATTAAATGCTTTTTTGATGTGCAATTTAAAACTATAAAAACTGCATTGCAATGCATTAAAAACACTCAAAACTGCACAGAAAATGTAAAACTCTCTTTTAGGCTATTTCTTGTTTATCTACTAAATAACATTTTTTACCACAGGATTGTGGGTTCGAAGGCATCTCAGTAGACAAGATGTCACGCAAACACTGGATGCCTTGATGCCCTCTTACCTCTGTGAAAGCAGCATTTGTCATTCCTCTGTGTCATTTTCCAAGAAACTGCCTAAATATACCGTAGGGCTTAATTAAGATCTCTAAAAAACAGGCACCGTGTCAGATTTCTGATTCTCGCAAATGCACGACCAACACCCTCAAATCAACAGGAAAATAAGTAAATCAGAAACAGCAAAACCCAAAATCAAGCTTCTTTTGCATTTAATAAGATCCAGACAGCAGCAGCGATGTGGATTTCTGCAACGAGTGAGCCATGCGAGAAACCACAGCACGTTCCAACTGTGCATGCAGACAGACAGAGGAATAGATGGGTTGTGTATTATTTTTCCTGACACGCTATTCTGGTAAATCAGGGCATTGGTTTGGCAATTATGTGTTAGTGTGACTTTGTGCCCTGAAGAGAGATTGAGCTCTATTAGCGCAGGGCCGGAACAGACAGCAGAGGGATGAGGCACCGCTCGCCTCTCACGCCAGAGAAATTGATATAGCAGGAGGTATTCCTGGAAAAGCCACGGAATGAGAAGAGACGTAGGAGAGATGTGAGGGAGAGACAAGAGTAAATCCAGTCTGGAGAAAAGTCAGCTGTAGACTGGATGTTGTCATGAGGTACCAAACTTGTGGCCCAAATATGGATGTAAAGTGCAGACTGCAAATATATCTGTTCGGCTTTTAATGTTTGCTTTAGGGATGACCTATTGTGATGCAGTCCTAAAATCAAGTACTTCTAACGTCTTCCCATTGCACAAAAGGTTCCTAATGGCAGGAAAAGGTTCTTTAGATTACTGTTCTTCACGCTAATGATCTTCTTAGAACGGTTCAATGCAATGTTCTTTGAGAAACCAAAGTGACCTCTATCTGAAGAGTGTGATTCAGTATTGCTTAATAACTCTCTGTCTGCTCTTCCAAGATGCTCGATGTAGTGCTGCTCAAACGGTTTGACTTGATTATACATTGTATTACATTACATATAATTATACATGTATACATATACAGATTATACACTTGAATATATAAAAAGGTGCTTAAAAGGTTCTTTAAAGAGATGCCACAGAATAACCATTTTTGGATCCACAAAGAACCATTTAGTTCTTTAAGGAACCATCTCTTTCTTACCTTTTTATAATCTGAAGAACCTTCTTTTGCCACAAAAGAAACAGAAAGCTTCTTCAGATGTTAAAGGTTCTTTATGGAACTATTTAGACAAAAACATTACTTCTAAGAACCATGAAGCACCTTTTTTAAGTGCAGAGCAATAAGGTTTTTGACATGTTTTTTTTTATTATTATTATTATAGATATTTAGATTGCAATTCTTCGTTTTCTCTACATTTAATCCAATTGCTGTCTGGGTTTAGTTTAGGCTTTTTGCTGCAGAGTTATGAAATCCTCCTCCAGAGCAGGGTTAAGTTTTACAGTGTTAACCTCACACTGAGATGCCAAATATGTACAGTACAAAACTGTGCAGTGTTACAATATTACAGTTACAGATGCTTAATAACCCACATTGATAGAAACGTTATTTCAGCATTTCAAATGGTGACAAAAGAGACTGTTTTATTCTTACCTTTATGGGACTGTCTAAAAAAAAACAATAAATGCAGCACTGGAGTCTTTATGTAAACAGGTCTAGCACTGCATTAGTTCAATCAATCTCACAGACATGTGAGACAAATGGGAATATATAGTGTGAAATATAAGTTCGTAAATACCCAGGAATACATTTCAACTAATTAAGGTATCCCTATTATGGGTTATGACAGGTTCATATTTGATTTTGGGAGTCCCCAACAACCGGTTGACATGCATGTCTTATAATATGCTTTTATTTTTTACCTTGTTAGTTCAATGACTCCCAAACGATTCATTCAACGGTTGATTTTTCCAAACCTCTGACTGGTCGATTTGATTTAAAGCAGTGTTTGTGCACCTAGTGGCAAAGAATGAAATTGCATTTCCATTCAGACCAACAAGTGAGGGGGCAGTATGCTAATCTCTCATTTTGACGTCAACATAATTGTTGGCGATTCGTTGATGATTCAGATTCGGTGCACTTTCAGATTTAGAACTTGTTTACATTCACTTAAAGTTGTGTTACACACTACATGCAAGGTCCGTAATAAAAATCCATAACAGTGGCACTTTAACAGAAAGAATCACCCCAGATTGTATATAAATGATTCATTCATTCATTCATTCATTCATTCAAGTGAGTTCCCTTTTGACTTGGACTAGTAAGCAACTACCTATATTTATTTGCACATTTACCTTGTGATTTTGTTGTTGTTGTGAGGTTTGACTGATATACCTTAAGTGAACTCAAGCAGTTAAGATTTATTGTATGTCTGATGAATCATCTTTGGCTGAATATCAGGCTTGTGCTGGTCTAAAAATTGGCGTGGCTCGTTTCTCTGCGTGGTGTGGCTGTTCCTTCATCCTGCTCTGACCCAAGGGCTCTTCCTGAATGAGGTCATAGTCAAAAAGGAAACATTCATCACCATTTAGAGAGAAAAAAACCCAGATGGTCTAACCTAACATACACAGGAAGGAGTGGAAAATACTGGAAATGGCAACAAAGAAAAGTTACAGATGTGACTTATGAAGCCAATTATGTTAGCAGAGCATGCTGGAAAAAGCAAGTATGCATGGCCACTGGCTAAATCAGCGCTGGTGATGTCTGTGTGTATGTTTTCAGCATCAGAGGGACCGATCATGTTGTGTTTTCTCTCACAGCTGTCTCTGATAGTGAAAGTGATCCCCAGTCCAGACTGGTTTGTGGGGGTGGACAGTCTGAACCTGTGTGACGGCGGGCAATGGAAACAGGAAGTGACCTTTGACTTGCACCCATTTGATGCTGGCACAGATAGCGGCTTCACTTTCTCCTCACCAAACTTTCCAACAACGCCTCCAGAAAATATCACCATGGTGAGATACGCTTCCCATGAGTAAGCTATACACTACTGTTTAAAGTCTGGGCTCTGTAAGATAAAAAAGTAATAAGGCAATAATTTAGTTCAGTTCGTCTCACAGAAATGATTTGGGTTAAAACTGTATTCTCAATATTAACTAGTAATTTAATAGCATGCAGATTACTAGTATTTTGGCTGTTTATTAGTCATTTTAATGCACATAATAATGCCATATTTTAAATCCCCTAATTCAATTTTGACTGGCACAAATCCTGACTCTGCTGCACCAATCTCTGCTTTATTCTCATTCAGATCACCTCTCAGAAGCCAAACCACCCGGCAAATTCCTTCTATTACCCTCGGCTGACCGAACTCCCGCCTCTGGCCACCATCTGGGTGAAGCGACAGGGCCGTACACCTGTCCGCCAGCACAACCGAGTGTCCAATCACATCCTGCCTGACACAACCAAACCCCACATATTCTCAGGTAGATCTGCATACACGGCTCTTCATCGCACTCCTCTTTTAATTTGGCTGGTAAATGCAGCCAGTGGTTCTTGTAGATGTTTAGGTTTACCACAGCGTTGTGCACGATTTCACATGTTGCTGTGTTTTAAGAAGGTAAACAGTTAAACCCTAATGCACACCATGAGGTAAACACTTTTTATTTGCTTCCACAAAAATGTAAGCATGTGTTGTTCCACTAAATTACCTTTTTCATTTATTACTACAATTTCCGTGACACGTTGGTAGTATCACACATAAATTGTGACTTTTAAACTGAATGCAAAGAATGCTTTCTCTGTAAAACAATTGGTTTTAGTTGGTATATTGGTAACTTTTTCAATAGTACACTTTAAACATTCTACTAACAGTAAATAACTACATGTCAACTAGCAGTCATTAGAGTATTAGACTGTATGCAGTCCACATCGTACTGAGAAACTTTGCAAGCATGTGTCAGCTTGTTCTGCTAACACTAAACCTGCCGTAACAGTCTACTCTGAGAGTTTGTAGACATGTAGTAACAAAGTTACTTATAGTTAGTAGAATGTCTAAAGTGGACTATTAAAATAAAGTGTAACCGATATACTTCATTAAGTGTAACTTATCTGCTAGTTGTCACACACTGCCATATCAAAATGAAAAAGATGAGTTTGTTAGCTATGTAACAGAAAATATTTATGGATTGACAGGGCAGAGCTGACACTTTTACCATTTTGAGTAGCAGGTTTTGTAACTAAATGTTGTCTTCTTGATAGATTAACCTCACATTTTAATGTTCATTTAAATAGCAATCATCAAAAAATATTGCATTAAAAATATGGTTGACAAGCAATTAATATACTCCTTGACAGTAGGTCATTACATAAAATGTAGGAAAAAATAAAAAGGACATTCCCCATAAATATTAATAAAGTAAAATTAATGAAAATCTCTAAGGTTCTATGGTTTAGATATTAGAAATAAATTTAAAAGACATAATATTGACTTTTTATTTATTATTTTAAACTCAGACGTTGCAGAAACGGAAATTTAAGCCAAACTGAA
The DNA here is from genome assembly GCA_032361065.1 of Enteromius trimaculatus. NCBI lineage: Eukaryota > Metazoa > Chordata > Actinopteri > Cypriniformes > Cyprinidae > Enteromius > Enteromius trimaculatus. The sequence goes on from JAUMHP010000016.1 coordinate 892,842, forward strand.
AAATACATGCGTGAGATTGTATAAATTCTCTTAATGATTAAAATATATTTGTTCAATTATTTGGGATATCTGAGTATGCCAGTGGTCTGTTTCACTTGAATTGACCATGCATAAACATGCACATAAACCCAGTCTCTTGATGGATTGCTTCCAGACAGCTCTTTACGCTAGCGATCCTCATGACTCCCGTATGTCTTGCAGAAACGCCGCTGGACTGCGAGGTGTCGATGTGGTCGTCCTGGGGCCTGTGTCTGGGGCCGTGCTCTCGAGGCGGCCTGCGCCATCGCACCCGGTACATCCTGCTCAAACCCGCCAACAGCGGCACGCCGTGCCCCGAGCTGGAGGAGCAGGAGGAGTGCACGCCGCACAACTGCCTGGCGTATCAGTGATGCCGCTCGCACCGCTGCCAGAGACACTTTGACGCTGTCCAAGCGGAGAGCCGATTTTAACCTCATGCCAATGCTGAGTCACTGCCGCAGAATGTGGGAGAGCCGCCCGGCTGGACGTCCAGTGAGCTGCATTGGCTCTCCTCTCCTCGCTGGAAAAGAACGGCTCCTATCCTGTTAATAGAGACTTTGATTATGGGTGCTGTATTCGCAGTAATCTCAGTGTATCTTTGCGTAATCGCACACTTTTTTGCCAATATAGATTTGTGGAATAGACAAGTCACAGTTGCCCGATAACTACATAAATTATCATAAGCCTACTTTATCCCACAACAATAGCATCCGTTTTGAGCTTTTGAGGGATTTGACAGATGGTTCAGTAGAGAGTCAAATAGTAGCCCATTCACACTTGAAGACGCCCGGTCACATACAGGCCTAATTATGTCCAAAATTCAGTATGCATACAGTTTACAATATTATGTTGTAAGGAATCACACAAAACTAACTGCCATGTGTCATTTATCAGGGACCGTTTAGATGTTACAGTACAAATTACAGTACAAACACTACTATTGTGAAATGTTGTTACAATTTAATGCCTAGTCTATGTTTGTAAAATGTAATTTATTCCTGAAACAAATATTTTCAGCATCATTAGTGTCAGGAATCATTCTGATTTGCTGCCCAAGAAACATTTCTTGTCAAGATCAAATGTGGTTGTGCCGCTTAATGTTAATTGTCACTCTTTTTTATCTGTGTAATGCATACTTAGGTTACATAAATATTCATTTTTGTTTTTAGTCTCATTCACCCCAACCTTTTAATTATAACACTTTCTACAACGATAGCAACTGATGCTGAAAATTAAGCTTTTCTGTCACAGGAATAATTTACGTTTCGTAATATTTCACAATATTACTGATTTAATTGTCTTTTTGACTAAAAAATGCAGACTTGGTGAGAGCAAAATACTATAAGAACATTTAAAAATCATAATTCCAGACTTTTATGTTTCTTCTAATAATAAACAATGAAATTCTCTTATTAAATCATCTCATTTTATTTTTATGGTAGGATTATTTTCCTTTATGGCATTAGCATTAATAGTAGTAATAAATTGCCTGAAATATGCTGGATAGCACAAGTTCATAAAGCTAAATTTAAGAATAATGTAAAATAGCGGGGGTTTTTTACACACTTGAACTTGAAATAATATTCTATAATCAGATCTATATCCCATATGACACGATTGTGTGTTTTTTACTCTGTGTGACTGATTTTACCTTCATACTAAGGTGATGTACTAAATAAAAAGGGTTACAATAATGTCACGTGTATAAATAATTATTTAGAGACAGCTCACAGCTGCTGCTAATAACACAAACTCCTTAAAAACATTAGCTACTGTTATTAACATAATGATTGACCATCGATATGATCCTTTCATCAACCAAAATTGGTTTGATTACTCATTGATGTGAATGTCCACATCGCCTTTTTCTGAATTAGATGGACAGATGAATCAAGGTTTTGGTGTTTATTATCAGCAGGCCATTTCATATATTAGGATATTATAAAACAATATTACTCTATGGGTGTAGTGTTGTGTTTTAAAATGCTGCCATCTAGCGGAGAAAACTGTATAGTTATGTCTGGCGATGTATTGCCAAATATGAAAAAGACAAGCGTGCAAGCTTGCCTTAACTTATCATTCAGCAAAATGTAAAAGCAAATCAAGAAGAGATTGTCTTTTTGTTCTGGCACTTGTAAACAGGTATTCCAGCCCAGAATGATTTGACAACCTTCAACAATTCCTCTGCAGTTCTTGGTTTTGCCTCAGAAACAGTATTTTTGATGTCACCCCACAGGTTTTCTATTGGGTTAAGGTCCGGGGATGGGGATAGCCACTCCATAACCTTAATATTGTTAGTCTGGAACCAAGATGCTGCTCGCTTACTGGTGTGTTTGGTGTCTTGTTGAAACACTTATTTCAAGGGCATTTCCCCTTCAGCATAAGGCAGCTTGACCTCTTCAAGTGTTTTGATGTAAGCAAATTGATCCATGATCCATATATAGTAGCCTATAACTTTATTCCATATTTTCAGCTTTTGTGTTCTTGTTACTTTTTACATATGGTGGATCATACTGACATGCCACATTTCCTGTTAGCAGTATTGGGCACATTACTTTAAAAAAGTAATTAGTTATAGTTACTAGTTACTTATCACAAATAGTAGTTACAACCTTATAAAAGTAACTAATTACCAGGGAAAGTAACTATTGCGTTACTAAAAAAAAATCTAATGGCAAACTTGGATGCTCCCAATATTAAATCTTGAATTAATGAAACTAACTGCTGGTGGTTCTTGTTTATCATTTAATGTTTCTATAAAAACCGCGGCAAATAATTATAAGATAACAAAACTACTACGAATTCTACTACTAATGACAACATAAAATGCCTTAAGAATAATGAGCTGCATGGTTCATGAATATTAATCACGTAGTATGCGTTCGCTCGAATTGATTTGCTGAAATCAAAACACGGATAATAATAGGTGAGCGCCAGCCAATAAGATTGTCTTTAGCGCATTAGTCCCGCCCACTAACAGAGAAACCGGCAGTTCTTAAAAGTTGAGGAATTCCAAATTAAATCCGTTATTTTGACAGAAAACACAACAAAGAATATCGTTTACATGTAGCGCGTCAAATCTGCATGTTGTGAACGACTCTTGCTTTCATCTTTCTAAAGAACCCGTGCGTCAAATACAGCTAACGTTACACTGCGTATCCATTGAGATGGACTGAAAAATTTTAATAATATTATAAAAATTATAGTAACGCCACATTTTATTGTCAGCAACGGTAACGGCGTTGTAACGGGAGAAGCAGTAATTCGTTTGATTACTCGTTACTGAAAAAAAATAACGCAGTAACGCCGTTACTAGCACATTAGCACATCTAGGCTAATGTAGTTTGTCTAAGAGAGGAGGTTGGACTACATTAATGTCTACTTCAGTCATAAAGTATACAAATATTTTCATATCTATGTGTTTCTTTGCATCCTGGTGCTGTTGCACGTGTGAGCAGCTTAGCTTGAATCGTGTTCATGCAATGACAGTCACAAAACAAAACATGAAACAATCAAGGAAAACTTTAATGCTAAGCACGTTAGGTTCACAGATCTGTAAAGATTAAGTTTTTTTTTTTTTTGCTTTACATTTTAAAAACAGTAGTAGGGTTGTTTCAAAACAAGAAAGAACTGGCAAAATCAGATATAAATACTTCTAAAGCTTTAGTGAGTCGCATAAAACACTTCAGATGTCATCCCTGAGTCCTCATCTCCCAGTTATCATGAGTCTGTATGTGTGTTACTGTGTTTTCTTCTTTTCCAGGCCTTTGACTTGTCCCTCCAGTCTGCTGATTCGGCTTTCCAGAGCGCCTCCTGTCCCACCGCAGCTGCTCGCAGCGACTCCAAACACAGCACAGATGAGCACTAGCAGAGTCAGTCTCATTGTAGTGACTTCAGTGGGGGCGGCGGGGTCACCGACGATCCGCACAAACAGCCACAGCACTACGACCGCTTTAATCAGCCAAAACGCTCGCCTTACAAGCCCTACGGTGAATCGCAGCAGCAAGGACAGGAGCCAGTAACCGATGAGAGCCAGCAAAGCCCACTTGGTCACAGCAGACACACCCTCGGCGGTGAAGTGAGGCACTGATATCGTCTCTTTGAATAGATACAGACAGAGAGAAAAAAGAACAGATGTTAGTTGGGTATAGTACTTTCTAAGGTGTTTAAAGTGCTTGCTAAAGTCAGGGGTTGGTTGATATTTTGGGTGGTGCTAGGGTGTAAGTCTGCATTTTTTTGCCCCTTGCTGTGTAAAAATCATAGGTCACATCACTTAAGGCTGGAGTATACAACACAATGATTCATTTTTTCTACCCCCTGCTTTGATTCATTCCAAGCACTGTTACACACTGCATGAAAGCTGACTTTTAAAAATCCATAACGGCACTTTCAAATCTAAACAGAATAATAACTAAAATTATATCAACATCCACACCAACCAAAGCTAATTTTATGTTTATGATAAGCTTTAAATGCTTTACATTTAAAATTTAAGTATTGGGATTTAACTTACTTAAAATATTTAATATTTGTAACTTTAAAAATGTTGACATTTCTTATTAAGCTGCCGTTTTATAGATCGTTTATGCTATTTATTATGTACATAAATGGAGCAAGGTGAACATATTTAGACAGGTTAACCAAAATAACTACAGTAAAATTCCCTTTGTAAAAAAATAACCATGGTTTTACTAAAATACAAGGGTTGTTGTAGTTAAACCATGTTAACCACAAATTAAGGATGGTTTTGCTAAACTAACAATGGTTTAACCATGGTATTTCTAGTAAACAGCAATTACACAAATGCAAATAATGCACAATAAAACAAGAATAAAAAACATGTTTACTGCATCTTTACTATAATAAATGCAGGGGTGGGCAACTTCTGCAGAGTTAAGCTCCAACCCTAATCAGACACACCTGTCTTCAAGATCACTAGAAAGTTACAGGCAGGTGTGTTTGATTAGGGTTGGAGCTAAACTCTGCAGAAGTTGCCCAAAGGAATAGTTTTGTAAGATAAAGTTGCGCCATACGCCGAGTCAAAGTTATAGAAGCCGGAACTTGGTGCTAAAGATTAGTTTTACGTTGCGGATATATCCGATTCGCAAAGCTTCAAAATAATGACCGCTATCCAGCATTACCGAGCTTCGGAAGAGCCAGGATACATTATTTAAACACTCGCACTGTGTTGGCCTGAAAGAAGAAATTCGTACACCTAGGATGGCTTGGGGGTGAGTAGTTTCCATTTTTGGGTGAACTATTCCTTTCCTATCCTTAAGAGGAACTAGTATAGTGATGAGTAGGGTTAGCAATTGCATGGGCCCATAGGTCTCCTAAAGGATGCAAACCCTTTAATACTGTTATTCAGACATCCGTCACATGCCAAGCCACACAGTCATTTTTGTTAGCATTAAGAGGCCCGTGTGCTGCAGTAACATACTTTCTCTATTAGTACTCAACAAAGTTACAGCTTGAGCTTGCCAAAAACTGGGAACCCTTCAACTCATTACACTGCATTCATCTTTCTGAGTATATGTGCATGTTCAAGTTAAACCGATTTCGATGACCTTTACTCACCGTTGACTCCTGTAGCTCTGAGAATCTCAGATACATACACCGCAATGACGTTCAGTCCACTGGCAGCTCCTTCAGCAACAAACTGCAGCAACATTTCGACAAACTAAAGAAGTGAAATGAAGGGAAAACAGTGATTCGATTCCAGATCGTGTCTGTGTAATGCGCATTGCTTTTCTTCAAAAGGACTGTCTTTATCTGAACTCAACTCCTAGATCACTTGCCTTAGCGAATCATTAACTAACACTGACTGACAGAATGACGCAATGCACATCTGATTTAATCATAGCAGTGTTTTGGGGGTTCAATGCGAATACTCTGTTATATGTGACATGCTGCTGGTTGCAAAAATCATGTTTTCAGTAATGCACAACAATGTATATCTACAACACTGTAACATAACAGTAAGTGGACTCACAGACAGCTAATTATAAAATGCAAATGCATGTAACTATATGGTATTACACAGTTAGAAGAAAAAAAAATGTAGGTATATCAGTAAAAATTTCCATTGTTTTTTAGGCCCGAAGAAAAGGTTAAATGTTTTTTCTAGATGTTTCTGATATTTAACAAATCTGTTTCACAATTATTTATTTTTAAATGGCTAACTGCTTAATATAGTTTCATTAAAATCTTTTAATTTTCATTATTATCTCAGGACATTCATACCGCCCTGACGTTTTTTTCCTTTACACTCCCCAAAAATTAATAATACAATTAATAATTGAATTACTATTTATAAAAGATGTGTTTAAAGTCATTGTTTTTAATGTATTTTTGAAAGAATTTAAATATTGTTTGGGGGTATATATATATATTTATTTATTTATTTATTTATTTATTTATTTTTGTTGTAATATTCAGTTTAAAATGTAGTACTTCGTTGTTCATCTCTTGATTTTTTTTTTTTTATTTATTTAAAAAAAAAATTGATTTGTGAACTTGCAGGTTTGCTAAGGAAATAGGCTATAATCTTTAATAGTATTTGAGATCCAATAGAGATAAGTGTGTGTGTGTTTGCAAGCAAAGCTGCCAGACTGACAGCTGGGCATTCAGCTTAACGTTATCACTCACAGACATGCTCCTCTATCACACATACATTACTTGTGATCAAATAGACACTCTATGGAACAAGGTCACCTCATTTGGTGAAGCAAGAACACAAAACAATCAGAAACAGTGTACATGACTTCATAAAGGAAGTCAATAAGAAAATAATTCCAATACAAAGCAGCACTGTTTGTCATTCTGGACACGAGCCACCAAGCACTTGCGCACCTGTTCTGGCATATTTCCTCAGCGGCAGTTGTTGCTTTCACACAAGGATGAGCTTGTGCGTGTCAAATCAAGTGCTCTGACACTTTTACTTGTTCTTACCATTGCAACAGAATAGATGTTCTCTGGGCCAAACACTGAGTCAAGGTACAACGCAGCATTCTGGGTCAAAGAGAGGCGAAGGGTAGTTGGGTGAGGGGACATAAGCAGAGGAAATTAGGCCAAAGGATGAGTGAAGAAGAGGAAAGGGTTAAAAGAGGATTAACAAGTCCAGGGGCAACATGAGAGTGGGATAAAAGTGGGGAGAGAAATGTGAATACCACATACCAGAAGTATAAGCATTCATTAGGGAATAAGAGAAGTAAGGGCCAATAATCAGAACATTTAAAAGTATATTAGTGCTGTGAAACAATTAATCGCATCCGAAATACAAGTTTTTCTTTACATAATACATGTTTATGCTGTGTTTATTTATTATGTTTATATTAAAACACACACGTACAGTATATATTTTGAAAGTATTTACATGTAAATGCATTTATATATTTCTTACATCTAAATATATTTAATATATAAACAACATATTTTCATTAAATTTTTACATGCATGTGTTTTTATTTACATATACTTAATAAATATACACAGTACATAAAAATGCATTATGTAAAGATTTGTTTTGGATGCGATTAATCGTTTGACAGCACTATTAACAAGATCTCCTCAAAATCTCAATAGTTTCTTCTAGATGTCTTCGTTTTGCATGAAGTCTCATGCTTCTCAGATGTTTCTCCTTCAGGCAAAAGCACAACCCTGTGTAATCTCATGTCTAGAGTTTCAGTGTGTGCTCAGATTAGCCAAAATCAATTTGAACTCCAACATTGCTTTTCAAATGTTATATATACTCTGTAAACCTTGCATTTGTGTATGTTTTCGTTAGGAGAAACATCTGAGGCAAAGGTAATACTTCAATGAATAATAACCAAGACCTTAAATAGGGAAGACCGATATTTCTGAACAAATATGAGCAATATGTTCCTGTGGGAAGTGAAAAACGAGTCATTAGAAAAATTAGATGTAAAAAGTTACCTCGACGCAAATCTCAATCACATGGGTGCCAACAATAGACTCCACGTACTTTCTCAACCCGTCCAGAGGCTCCAGAATAACATCATAAGAGCCAGAGCTGAACTCTTCAGCAAACCCATGACACAAGACGGACCGAACCAGAACCAAAAGCCCACAGAAAAGTAGCTTTTCCGAACTTCTCGAGGCAACGTTAAGAACAGACATCCTTAAAAAACCCGGAACAGCAGAAAAGACACTGTAACTACGATAGCTGGTCGGTTTTTGTCTATTAACCTTAAAAGAATGTATGAATAAATTGAGAAGACTATTTAATGGCTACAGGCTTAAACAATCCGCAAACAAAAACAAAAAAACCAACAGGACGAACACAATTGGATGGCTGTGCTCCTCATATATCGTTACTAAAATTAAGTTCTCAAAAGACAAGCAGGCTCCTGCCAAGGGCGCTTAAAATAGCGCCTAGATGACTGTATATGGTGTCGTACAACAAAGCGTCAAGTCCATAAAGATAAAATAAGATACGGTTTTATTTAGAAACGGTGTGGAAGGAGGAAAAATAAATTTAAAACGCCGTTTTGAGTGTCCGAACTTGACGCAGGTTTCTGTGGATGTTAAAGGTGTCTGATAGAGGAAGTTTGGAAACGATTGAGCCCAGACGCACGGTTACGAGCCCGCCTCCCGCGTTCCTGTGCCAGGCGCGGCGAACCCGTTCACACGGAGCCGGTGGAGATATCGGTCTTAAAGGGTAATTCTATAATCGCGGGTGCATTTGGTGTCCCCACAAGAACAAAGTCATATTTTTTTTTTCTGCTTTTTTCCCTAATAGTTTTTTGTTATTTTAATTTATTATTTAATTTAAGATATGCAGTCCATAAGAAAATTGTATTTTAAAAGTGTCTTAAATAGGTAAAAATCTTGATAATACTTTTTTTGTCATTTATATTTTATATATTATAGATTTATTCTTGTCCGCATTAGTCAGTGGATTTTTTTGTAATCATGTATCAATGTTCACTCAAAATATTTTATATTACTTTTCTTTTGGCAACAGTTTATTCATTTTATGTATTAAAACCCTAAATACTTAATATTACAACATTTAATTAGTTTTTAAAAAAATCTTAGAAAAAAAGAGTGCCCCCAAATCTTGAGACAACTCTGTTACCACACCACATTTCTCCTTTAAATTGGTGGAGTTATCTCTCAGAATTTTGGAAGTTACAGGAAATGATGTCACTTTAACTCAATGATAATATCTGAAGCTCTGAAGAGTATCTGTGCTGTCTCTAAAAAAAATCTATTCTAAAAACCTACACCAAGATTAATTTTTTAATTTCAACTCTGTTACCACAATACCAAAAGGAAAACAGAATTTATTACTGATCTCATATTGAATTATTTAAAGCTATTTTATTAATTTTTTCTTAGCATTTATGCCATCAAGTGGAGTAAAAAAAAAAAAAAAAGTAAACTGTTACACTATTGTCTCTATTGTAAGTGTACCTCGGTAACAGAGTTGACAGTGACAGACAAAGACACCAAATGTACCCACAATTATAAAATGAGACCTAATCGACGTGTTTTAGACGAGGTGTGTTAGGTTTACAGAAGCGCCTGAGGTGCAGGACATGAGCTTTTCACGGAATATAAATTAACTGTTAAGAATTAGCGTTAAAATGAGTCTCATAATATATTAAAACATATTGATTACTCGCACAGTTAAAACATTTGATTTTACGGCGTACTTGTTACATTTCCTTATTGAATTGCGTTTAATCTAAACAGTAATTAATTACCAGATGCTTAGTCTAATTATCTTTAACAGTGTAATTGGATTACTGTACTTAGGCGTACTGTCTCTTTAAAAATATTGGATTGCTTCTTACTAATTATTTTAGTAACACCTTAGTGTAACTTAGTGTCCTTGTTACACGTTAAATGTACTGTTAGGCTATAATAACAATAAATACGCATAATTACGTCCAAGTATCCCTAAACTAAACTCTAATCTCAGTAAGTACACATTAATATTACACTGTACTTATATAATAACACTTTAACAAGGACACCTTAGAATAAAGTATAAATTACTTTCTAATGTCGTTATCAACTTCAACTGTTTGATCAATACAGGGATTGACCTGTAACTGTTCTCTCAATTCATTCACTTAATTAACATTTTAAATAAAATAAAAAGCTGCATAGATCGTAAAAAGAAAGGATAGGTTAAAAACATACATGTATCATTTCAGATACTAGATTTTGTTTTATATAAAAATGTTTTATACTGAATTGAATGCAGCAGAAGTAAATAAATTACAGAAAGATTAAATGTAACCCCTTACTTATTCAAAAGAAAGGTATTTAAGTTGCTTAATATGCATAACACCCAGCACTGGTAATAATAACAGTAAACTATGCATAATAAAACCCTAAGCAAACATTGCCTTTATTTCATTATTACCCTGTACTTATAATAAGGTATAATTACATTGTAACAAGGACACCTTAAATTATTGTAACTTAAAATCATATTAGTCATCATAAATTTTTTTTTACTAGTTGTTAGTTTACTTTAAATTGAGGCAGATTAAAATTTAATGTTGCATTTAGCCTACTGTTTCTTACCTTTTTTTTAAATTAACTTAAGAACCATCATGTTAAGTGCTTAATCTAACCTAAATCCAGAGGTATATACTATAAAAACTGTTTAAGCGTGACAACCTAAATAAAGCATAAAGAAACAATGTCCATTCGTTTCAATATTTTAATGGTTTTCAATAAAGCAGTTGCACAACCATCACTACAAGGCAGTCAAAAAAAAGTAGACGGTACAAAAATCACGCAAATGAACTGTTACCTAGTCGACTAGGCAGTTTGTTTTCAATGACAGGTTCACATTGGCTCTGTGTTGTAAAGTTGAGGTGGAATGGGAGATCTGGTCGAGGCAGAATTAACTCAAAAGATGTGCTGGAAGCAAGAAGCAGCATTTGTTGTGAGAAATGTTGGCTAGGCCAGGTTAGTTCTGCTAAACCGACGCTGGGATGTTTTTGTGGAATGTTAACCTGTCCAACGTTACAGGACAAACTCCACCCTCTGAACAACGTTGAGCGACTGGACCACACGGATGGAGATGCCGTGAATCACGAGTCTCATCCGATGTAGATGCGATGGAAGTCATTAGCACCAAATGCGGCATTGCACTTAGGGCACTTTCTCTGACGGGTGTCGTAGCGCGTCTTCACGCACTCAAAACAGAAAACGTGGAAGCACTTCGTCAGAACGGCGTCCTTTACGCGTGAATTGCAGCACGGACACGTCAAGCGGGCCTGTGAAACCGAAACAAGATCCATCAAAGACATGAACACAAAACGCTTTCTATACAACTGAACAACGTAAATGACCTTGTAGTCGTTTATTTCTTCATTCAGGATCTCATCTCCATTTCGGATGTTCTCCGCAGGCTTCTTGGCCTTCTCCATCTTCCTGCGTAGTTTGGATATGTCCTCCTGTGGGGTAAAAGAAACATCACTCTCTATGTCACTTTCAGTACAAAATGTGGTACATTTTTAGCATGTGTAAGGAGAAGGGTCTTGTATTATGCCTTAATCATGAGGAAAAACTGTTGCTAATGTTTAGGGAGGCGGAATTTCTTCCAGGTCCAGTTTGAAAGCTTTATTTTTGACTATTTCCCCCGTTCCTTTGCATATTGTAAGCATATGTAATAATGATGCAATTGGAATACTTGTTTCTGTAAACTAATACCAACGCATTCAATATTTAATATTGAACATTATATATAATATTTAATATATCTAAGCTGATACCTTTACATAGCTATATATTTATTAATATCTTTGATCCTAGTATCATCAAATTATGCATCTTTTTTTCATATTGCATCTTGTTTTTGTTACACGTAATGGTTTATTATTGTACGAACCTGTGCACGTCGGGCATTGAAAGACTCCTTTTCTCGAGAAATGCTGTTCTCGATCACCTCCTCTCTGACCGCACTCAACCTCTGCTGCACTCCTTCCAGCTGAGTGCGCATCTCCTCCGAGAGCAGCACGGACTCTTGAGCCTAAAACACCGTATTAAGAGGGTTTTTTAATTGCTACTTCCCCTACATAGTATAAGATGTTGCAAGCACACAAACTGCATGTATTGGAGTTCATCTGCAGGTGTGTCTGTGTTTGTACCTTGCGTTTATTCATCTCTAAAGCTTGTGTACGGAGCCCCAGCTCCCTCTCGGCAGTGCTGATGGTGCCCTGCAGGAGGCGCTCTTTCTCCTCTAGCTTCCGAACCACCTGCAGCTGTGCATCCACCTAAGAGAGAGACATTTACATCTTGTGTACTGTTCAGTTGCAAAGGTGGAGGATTCAGACCTCCTGATTCAGGATTCAGTGACTTGCCACCACATACTAGCAGTATTATTTAAATCATTTAATACGTCTAGATTCAAAATGCTATTTAAAACATTAACGTCAACGTGGATTTATGAATTTAGGACCTCAGAGTCTCATTAAACATCTGACAATACACATACAAGACACTTTTGTGCTCTTCTGTTTTAATTAGAAATTTCAGAAAGGTTCCTTTTTTTTTCTTTTTATTTGACATAAAAGATGATATACTTCTAATAAAGTTGAGAAATGCCATTTCAAAATTCCCTATACATCACTTCTAAGAGCAAGGAAAATTTTTTATCATTATTTTTTTATTAGAATGTGCTCCTGAAATTTTTGACAGGGCTCCTAATTTAAAAAAAAAAAAAAATGAAGCACACATTTAATTATGTAAAAAAACTAATTGTGCAATCTGAAGATCGCTCACCGTAAACCAAACACCACAAAACTCCACCCACCTGTGTTTTGAGGGTGAGCAACTGGTCAGCGAGCTCCTCTTTCTCTTCCTTGAGGAGTTTATGGATCTGGTTGGATTTGATTCGCTCGCTCATCAGTTTGAAGTTAGCGTCATCTTTCTCTCTGAGCTGCTGCATCAGACGAATGTTCTGCTCCTGCATGTCCTCAAACGCCTGGCCGGTAACATCCATCTCACTCAGCAAAGCATCTTCCTCCTGAGAGAGCGAGAGAGAAAGAGAGAGTGACCAATCCCAGTTTTCCAGCAGAATGCTTGCCGTCCATTACTCAGTAAAGCACAGCTCTACCTGCTTAGCCAGAGAGACTTTCTTATTGAGTATATCGATCTGCTCCTCCACCGAGCGGATCTTTCTCAGGGCCTCTTCGTCAGCCATCTTCTTTCCTTCCCTCCTCTCCCTCTCCTCCAGCTCTCGCACCCGCTGACGGAGGTCCTCAGCCTGCACAAACACACACAAACAGTTTATGGCTGAACTACTTCATATTCTAAAATGTTGTGCTTCCAACAAACTGAGCTCCATTGGTTTTCTACCTCTGACTTTGCCTTCTTCTCAGCAGCCATCAGCTGTACTTTATCTCTCTGTTCTTTCGGCGCCGAGCGGTACATATCCAACAACAGCTTCATCTCCCTCTGGGACTCTTGGGCTTTCCTGTATCACATCATCACCATCAGCTTTCTTATTTATCATTATTAGCACTTCCCAGACTCATTTTCACGTATCAAGCAGAACGACTTACTTTAGATCCCCCCGCACTACTTTCAGCTGCTCCATCTCTTTGCGTTTGGGTCCTCCAATCACAGCGCAGCGTTCAGCTGCTAGGTCTTCTGATTGGCTGCTGCTGGTGCTGGCTTTCTCTCTCTCTTCTTTCACCGCTACGCCTCCAGTACTCCCACGAGTCACCCTCTCTCTTTCCCTCTGCTCCTTCTCTTTTTCCTTGTCCTTCTCCTTGTCTTTATCTTTCTCCTCCTCTTTCACTACGCTCTCAGAGTCTGTACCCGGTTCAGTCTTTACTGTTACTCCTAAAGAGAAAATCTATGTCAATCCTAGTGCTGACAATCAATCACATCTAAAATAACACGTGTGTTAAATATAAATACATTCATTTCAGTAAAAATGTTACACTTTTATATAACATGAACATAAACACATCCATGTAAATATATAAAAGTCTTTATTTGACCACTGCGTTAAGCCATATCAAGACATGTCTATTAATGTAACACAGATGGTGCAGAATTAACGAAGGTAACACCTCAGCAAACATAGATAAGAAGTGAGTGTACCAGTAGTGCTAGGTGTAGCGGAGCCGCTTTCTGGCTCCGTCTTCACAGTAACGTCACCCGTCGGGGCAGGTGTGTGCGGGGAGGCGGTCTCTTCCTTCACATCCATCTCCGTGCTGGACTGTGATTGGACAGCAGCATTACCTTTAGCTGCACGCAGCTACAAGACAGGACAAGACACCTCAGCAATCGCTTATTCTTAATTTTTTTTCATGGAGTCAGTGAGTTTGTGCTCTAACCTGATTGTGCTCTTGCTGAGCCTCTCTCAGTCGGAGTTTATATTTAACCACCTCTCCCTTCAGCTGCTGGTTATGAGTCTGCAGTGTACTGATCAGATGTCTCATCTCACGGTTTATCGGGCCTGAAAAAGAAGCAGAGAGTACTACAGAGTCAATTTAAAAGCAAATCTGTGCAAAAAGAGACTGAAAGCATTCGAAAGAGAGCAGAGGAAGTTTACCTGCTTGTTCGTTTGCAGCTAGGGTCTGCTCAAATTCGATTCTGAGCATCTCGTACTCCTTGCGGACTTGTGCTAGCGTGTCTTCCAACTGAATCACTTCAGTACGGACCTTGCGCTGCAAGGACACCTCGTCATTCTGAAATAAACACAATTTATCATCTGACTCTGACTCTTTAATAAAATCCACAAACTGTGAGCTATCTATCAACCAACCTCGGTCTACGAGCCTGCATCATCTAACATCGCCGTGTATTCACATTCACGTACCTCCATGTGGTCCAGCTGCCGCAGGCGGGCGGTCCTGGTCGTGTTGAGGCGAGCTTTGGTCTCGTCCAGCTGAGATTTCAGCACCAGTGATTCATTATAGAGCACAGAGAACTGAGACTGAAGACAGCGATACTCGGCGCTCTCTCTGGCCACCTCCTCAGCCCTGGACAGCAGCTCCACCTGACAGAGAACAACAGCATAACAACAACAACCGTTAAGGAACTGGACCATCAGAAGTGTCCAACCAGTGTGAATCTTCTCTGGGCAATCGTTCAGGAGGCTTGGAGTAATATTCGAAGTGAATGTTTGAATAAACTGACAGCTCAGATGGAGCTGGAGCAGCTGCTAACGGTGGATATTTTGATGAATCCAAGTATAAACCATTCATGTTTTCCCTTATCAGTACAAATTTATCAAATTAAAAAGGAGTCGTGCCAATATTGTCCCAAAAAAAGCCACTTTTCTAGGGTGTTTCCAAACTTTTGGAGGCCAGTGTACATTTATTTGAGAAAAAATACTTTCAGCATCAGTGTCACATGATTCTTCAGAAATCCTTCTAATATGCTAACTAACTTATCAATGTTTAAAAGAGCTGTGCCACTTCATATCTTTGTGGATCTATCTTTCAGGATTCATGAATGGACAGTTCAAAAGAATAGGATTTATTTGAAAAAGTAGAAACATTTATGATGTTACAAAAGATTAAAAAATAAGCTTACTTTTGTACTTTCCGGCCTTAATAGAGAATAGGCTACCACACAAATTCCTATTAATTTCATTAAACAATCCCATTTCATATTCATCTGTAATAATCAATTGTTATTCCTACTCTCCAATTATTTCTCATTACAGGAATTCCACCGATCCTACTCTGTTCCAGAGTATCCGTGTCTTCAAGTGCTAGCTGATAAGGAGGCTTCTTTCAAGGACGAGATATGAAAGTGTGGGGTTTGTAATTTTCCACTCTGAAGAGCTGAACAGTTGACTGCCTCTGAACATCAGATTTAATCTGGTATAATATTGCCCGAGCAGGATGCAATACTCACAATAAACATAGTTAATGGTGTATGTGGTCTCGAGGGTTTACCTTCATGTTATTGTTCTCCTGGTAAACCGTCTGCAGATCCTGCTGGAGCTTCTGGAGCTCACTGAGCCGATTCTCCGCCAGCTCCCTGTTCTCCTCCAACTCGCTGTTCATCTCCTCAAACTAACAAGAGACGGAAGAGATGGTATATTATCATGGTATACTGTGCATCAGTGTTAAGACATTGTATAGGTAACCTTATATGTCAATCAAAACACTTTAAATAACTTAAAACATTTAAAATAAAAATATTCTATAAAACTTTATATATATATATATATATATATAGCCAAGGATCTACCAATATTATCAATATATGTTTGAGCAGGCTAGCAAATATTAAAGTTTTTTTTTTTTTGCTCAAGAAGGCTGCATTAAAATGCTTGGAAGAGACAAGACACTTATTATATTTTTACTGTGTGTTAATCTGCAAGTTTAAGACACTTTCCGATAATGTAGCTAGAGCCGAAAACATAAATTATATGATGCACCTGACTGAAGACGACACAAACCCATTCACACCAAGAGCAATTATTAACACCGAATAATTATATGACTGCTCATTTACCTTTCTTTTGTTAATCGTGATGGTTCCACATACACTGCTTGCTTCGCCATACACCTTATAACCTTTACTGTTCACCTGGTTATGATGGAAGAGCACAATATCAGATATGACACATTGTAAAACAATCAAAAGACTATTGCAAATACGTTCGCCCTCAAGAGCATCTTGATATATCGCAGTGGCTTTATAAAAAAATCCATTGTCTTTTGCAATCAATACAGCAACCTAGATTACTGGTAACTGACATTAAATTACTGGTTACTAATGGAAGTCAGTAGACTAAATTATAGACTAAATAGCTGTTTGGTTTTGTTTTGATTCTTTTTTTGGCCTACACAACTCGGCCAAATCGTGGAGTGTAATACTGGCTTTAAATAAGTAAAACATCGAAAGTCTTTTTTGAGCGTCAGATTCAATGATCTATGCTAACCTGCAGCTAAAAGTGCTACGGCCAGACATGGAGATCGACTGAATGGATTCAAAAATCCTAGGTGAGTTGTAAAATGAGCCTATTTGTGAAAAATGGCGTGTTAATGTTTAAATATCAGATAAAAGCAGGACAGAAAATAGCCTATTACTTCAAAATCATAATGTTTTTGATGTAAAAATCTTGCGTGGACCTCAGAGAACAGTGCAAAATGCTAATGCTTTATGATGCTGAACAGGATCTGACTTTGTAGGGCAGAAACCACTCACCCTTTCCAGCACCTCTACAAGGTGTGCGTTGAGCCGGTTCTCCCTCCGTCTGATCTTCTCCATGTCCCACTGCAGCTCCTCGATGAGAAGCTGCAGCTCGCTGATCCTGTTATCAGCGCGATTGGCCGCCCGGCCCAGCGGACGAGACTGAACACACACGCACACCGTGAGCACTCAATATGACACGGCTTCCAGATAAACATGTCAACAAAACCAACCACCAACCTCGCTGGTCATGTGACTGTGCTTCTGCTGGAGGCTGTCGGTCAGCTGACGGAGACGCTCGTTCTCATTGGTCAGCAGTGTGTTGAGCCGGACAGCCACGTCCCAGAGACTGCCATCTGAAGGAAGCCAGAAGAATATGCACACGTGAACGAATGAATGGAAAGTTGTTGTTTTTTTTAGTTTATTTGATGGACCGTCTGTCTCACCGGTTCCGGGCTCCACGTCTTTCTTTAGTTGGTCTACCGTGTTCTTCAGGTTCTCGTAGATTTCTACCACACGCCTGGCCTGTTTGCAGCTGGACTCCAATCGCTCCTGCAGCTCTGCGTCGATCTCCTCACTGGTGCTGCTGGCCAACATGGCCAGAAAAGAGCTCACTCCTTCCCCCTGTTGACCTGTATGAAACATTACTATTATTATCATCAAATAGATAAATCTCAGTTTGCACATTTTTAACATTACTGCTGCTGCTGTTGCTCTTATCATAAAGTAGCAAGTTAATATCGTACTTATATCCATATTTTTTTCACCGTGCGCACAAGACAATAAACACTTTAAATCTTGAATTACAACAAAAACAGATTTCTATCCAAGTAAGAGGCAAAACTAGACCTACACAAACAAATAGATCTGGCCTTGGAAAAACAAGACCATCCATTTCGATGAAGACGAACAGAGAATGACGAGTTTATTTAGGTATTCAGACTCTACTGGGTAGTCCATGTGTGGTTTCTAAAATCAAATTTACGAACTGCACAAATATAATTAATATCTGATATCTAAACATAACAAAATAACAACATTTAACAATATACTTTTTCTCTTAAACGTTTATATTTTATATTCAATAAGCTGGGACACACACTCAACTGTAAAACAGCTTCAAATACTCTAATTACTGTTATGCGTATGAATTTTAACTGTGTTATGCACTAATATATCAATGCATGCAAATTAGAGGATGACTTTGCTTAAGTTATAATAACTATTTCCATGATGCAGAACTGTTAGTAATGATACAATAAATATTATGCATCTCTTAAGTACAGCAACACTAATCTATAAGACTTCACAAAGTCGCGAACTTAACTTAAAAATTGGAATATCGCATAAAACGTCTGTGAATAAGCATTGTGTTCATCCAACGAGTCAAAAAGGCACTAAACATCACTAAGTAGGAGACGCCAATGAATATAATAATCGTCATACATTAATAATAGATAGCTTCCTCCCCAGAGCGAGCAGAAACACAATAAATGCAGTCATTGCTTTCGTGGATGCCTGCTGTTTGGAAACGCAGTATGGTATTATACGGAAATAATTGGAGGACAGACTTTGCTCAGACGTTTCAGAATAACCGTAACAACATTTTAGATGCTGTGCAACCAGATCAGACCGCTGGTCAGTCAAGTTAACAACATGGTGATGGAAACACAACTAGTAGCTCATTTGCAATCACTTTTGTGATCAGCTCTGAAACCATAAATGCAGCCCGGACATTTTTTTTTTAATAAACTTTACAAGGCTGTGATTTAATAATCACATTAAGCATCAAGTATCATGACTCCTGTTAGGAATAGGAAGCTATGTAAAAATGGTAGCACTGATCTATTTAATATTATTTACATGTACTAATGTCTTGTCTGAGACCCCAAGCCAAGATTTAGATCCAGTTCATTTTTTTTTTAACAGTAAGAAGCATCTGACAGATTTGCGCTATACATTCAACAGTTTTTGGTACCTCTGTCCTTTGCTCTCTCCTGGTTCGAGTCTCCATCCGGTTCTGGTGTCCCAGGTTTTAAGCTCCGTCCTTCAGGAGGTTGGCTTTCCACAGGCTCGCTCCCTGAGTGGTCATAGCGACGGACAATTAACCGCACATTTTCATCGAACTGGAAGAGAAAGGTGGAATAAAAATCCAGATTAAAAATGGCTGCATTTGAGAGAAATGAAAATTCAAATTATAAAGACTGTAAACAAAAAAATATATAATATCACCTGGTTCCAGTATCTGTTCAGAATCAACAAACTGGCATCATCTGTCGCCTGACGAGTCTCCAACCTCTCAATTCTCTCTCTCAGTTCATCCTCTATCACCTACAGCACCAGTCAGTTACTACAGTCAGTGTCTGCATGTACAACACTTCCAGTGGAAAATTACAACGGATAACAATAACAATAGTTTAATAAAAGTTTGATGTTGATCAGATTTTTTAAAAGGAGTCCCTTATAGTCACAAAGGCTACATTTATACAGTATAAACCGAAATTCTGTAAAATATTTTTTGCATATAAAAATAACTTTGTAATGCTCTGCAATGCTCAAGTTGAATTTTCATCCCATGATCCTTCAGAAATTAATCTAATTTGACAATGTGCTGCTAAAATAAAAGGTTTAATATTATTATCAATGTATTAAAATTAACAGAATTTTCAAAAGATTGAAAAGCATTAAAAATTTTTATATTTTATAACACTGTACATAAATGTAAAGGTCTTTATCTACCTGTCTTTGGTCAAGGGCCTCTCCCAGCTTCCTGTTTTTGATCTGCAGAGCTTTAATATCTTGTTCTTCCTGCAAGACACAGTGTCGGTGGGAACCAAACGATAAGAGACCAGATTCAGAAATCACTTCTAAGCATTAAACATTTAGAATTTAGTCATTCAAACGACTAAAAGAGTTCAGGACAAATGCTCAAATCAAACATGAAGATCCCAGAAAGCATCTGACCTGGTTGGACCCTCCTCCCAGTTTGATGACGGTTTCTACAGCAGTGCTTCCTCCAGATCCAGTGCTCATGCCCTCTCCATCCTCACCGCCCTTCTTCTTCTCTGGAGGAGCGCCGAGGGTGGCAGAGCTGCCGGGGTCACTGGGGCGCTTCTGACCTGACATCACACCGGCGTATGGACCTCCCTGTGGAGCAGAAACCATCACAGTCAACACACAATCCGAAAAGTTCATCATTATGAAGAGCCAAGCCTCTCTATCGTTATTGTGTTCAAATCAATCATCTTTACACAGTCGATGTAGAGCAGACAAAACTCTTTAGTGAAAGACCTTTATAATGAATAAAAATAAAACAAATAGACGGAACGGAAAACTTGTGTTAGGGGTCAAAACAAATAGATTTTTTGGTTTTTATTAAAGCAAGTAGAATAGAAAATGAGAAAGCTACTAATTAGAGACTTTTTTTTTTAAAGAAAACAAGCAACAAATATAATTCTAGTCCTAAAGGGCCAAGTGTTTTTTAATAAAAAAGAGAAAACATTATAATAAAGGATTATAAAAGAGTGCAATAAAGACGGAAGAAATGTGTTTTAGGCATTTCTTGAAGATACAATACACTGGCTAGTGACATAATAATAATAATTGCTGTTATTATCATTAATGTTTCTTTATTATTCATGCTTAATAATAATAAAATATTTGGCTGTTTATAAGTAATAGTGTAATGACATAACAATAACACTAACAATATTTTAAGTTATCCTAATGTTTATATATATTTAAATATGCCTGACAGAGGGATCTACACAGTTCAGATTTCATTTATTTAGTTCTAGTTTAGATTTTTTTATTATTATTAATTATATATATATATAATAGTAACATAGCATTTCCATTAGCAGTAGTGGTAGTAGTATTGAAATAAAATAAAGCATTACACTAAATCCAAACCGATTAGTACAGAAGTGCTAGTTAGTACTAACAATATCTGATCGTATCATATGGTAATACCATAATACCTCAATTAATACCATGGTACTAAATGGTATACATATTATATAAAAAAACAGAATGGTTTTATATTGTTAAGGCACACGATGACACACACACACAGACGTAGCCGTGATTAAATGCATTATACAGTTTAGCAAATGTAAGAAAATGTATTATTTGTAGTTAAACTGCGCGAATCCTGAGCACAACACCGATCTACGAAAACACCGCGATCTGACGCCTCTCCTCGCTGAAACTCGCTCTGCACTCGTTAATAGCGCTATAACTAAGTATGTTGTGCACTGGTGTTAATTTCTTACCTAATTTTGTTTTCTACTGACTGTGAAATGGTTTTGAGGATGTAGCTGTTGCGCTTCATCCGGCGGCCGAGCCTCCCCCGGAAACACGGCGCTGCTTCTCTTCTTCTGCGGCTGATGTCACAGAACTGCAGCGCCGCGCCCCGGCGGAGAGACTAACTACAGCTCTACGACTCGGAAGGACTTATTAAAGGAGACGTTCACACAAAAAGTGAAAATGCTGTCATCATTTACTCACCCTCAAGTAGTTACAAATCTGTATACATTTTTTGCATTTTACATTTCAAGGCGTTTTGAAAAAAGTTTGTAACCAGGCAGTTTTGGGTCACTATTGACTTTCATATTATTTTTGTGTCAATGTCAATTTTGGCCAAAAGAGATTTGGAATCACTCGAGCATGAGTAAATGTAAATGATGACAGAATTTCACATTAACAAATTACAACACCGTGATCACAAAATGACAGTGATTTAAACAGTAAAAAAAACTGAAAATGCTCCGGTAAAAATCCATTAAATGGTTAATGGTAAATTCCTGTTAAATTTACAGGGAAACACTGTAAACTGACATTACATTGCATTTTAAATTTGGTTTGAATTTGATGTTTTTTCTTTGTAATAACCCTGTTTTTTCTTAGTTTTTGTGTATCAGTTATGTTTAGTAGGGTTGTATATTACATGTAATGAATGTTTATTGCACATTTCAGTTTAATAATTCTTACCATCATGGTGTTTAGTGTTTTGCTGCTTGTAATGAGTTTTTATTCATCATGTGACTCATAACCACCTACATTAGACAATTTCAAGTGTATATCAAAGGTTCAAAATAGATTTTATTACTTTAATAGGTTGGTATATTAACATCATACCAGTTATTACGGTTAATTGTGATATTTAACTGAAATTTTGAGCTTTTTTGACTAGGTTAAAAAATAACTAAAAAACAACAACAACAAAAAACCCAGCTAACTAACAGCTAACTATTTTTATTTTTTTGCAAGTAAACTCTTCATATATTATGAAATATTTAAACATTAGTAAATTTAACACTATAAGCATATGAACGTATACATAAATCGAAAAAAAAAATGTAATATTGTAAATGACTGAAAGACGCAGTGCTGTTTCCAGATTAACCGTGTTGCTGTTTAGTACAGCAGCATTTTCTTTGTGTTCACTGTGTGTGTGCTAGTTTGACCTACATTATGAAACCAAAAATCTTCACCTACATTGAGACGGTCCCTGTAATCCAAACAGCTAAACGAAATACGAAACATTTACTGCAAATGTAAACTAGCAGAAAGGTTTCCAGGAGGGCTGGGTAATAGACAACAATATTAGCTGAGTAAAAAACTATAAAGGTAATGGATGTGTCATGGTGATGTGTGGGTACCAGCATTTGTGTGAGTGTGTGCGTATTTTGACTCAAATACTTAATTGCAGTTATTATTATGTATCACTCTCTGTGCATGAACTACTATTTGGACTCTGTGCTTCAGCGTGCATTTGATACTCTTGCCTTTGAACACAGAGTTCAAGTTGTGAAATCCCCTGATTTTTGTTCTCTTGGTTCAAAGTGTCTGTGCAACAGCGCACGTCTTTGTTTTCATCATGCAGTGAGTTTATCAATGGCCTCCTCAAACCCTTTCATCAGACCACGTCTTGTCTGTTTGCCAAAATGATTTCATCAACTGCTGTTGATGTAATTCTCCAGCACTCACTTTGTGTGTTTGTGACTGATGCCAGTGCCAATCAGACAAGTTTAATAACCCTACACACACAGTGTATAGTGTGTACAGAGAACGTAATGGGTATGGCGTTTTACATTTATATAAAATGCCACATCTGATGGTGTTCTCCTACTGAGAATGTTTGCATGCGAGTTTTAAAGTACACAGCATGCATTTTATAGTCTAAAAGCACCAATTGAATGATAGATTACACGCTACCTCTGCACATCCAAACACAGTTAATAGTACACCCTGTGTCAACCTTACACATCTGTTGACCTTGTATGATGTCACATCCTTGTGGTCAGGACAGCATTGCTTTTTTCCAATTACTGTCAGTGTTTCTTTCACATATTTGCTGTGCATTGTAGCCCATGCAAAATCATACTGCAGTTTGATTTCACACAAAGGTTGCAAACCGACCATACTTGTGTACGAAACCTGAAAATCAACTCTTATCTCAGAGCTCGCGTTTCCAGTCCTGTGCTTCACACTTGTTTCCCAAAGATTTTGCTCAAACTAATTGTAAATATGTATAACACTAAGGCCAGGGATGGCTGTGTTATGGAACTTTTGGAGTTAAAACCCTTCTTCCAAAGTCCACATACGCAGATATTCTCACACACCCGTTCAATATCCCAGCCAATGGCGTTCCTGGAGGCACAGCACGCCCGTTCGCATCACTTCAGCCCAGCCTCCGCGCTCAGATAAATACCGAGTGTTTCGAACCGTTCGGTCCCGACCCACTAAAACCCATCGGCGTCCAGAGAGGCCACTTCATCTGCAGTTTATAGTGCTACGTTATAGTTCACACCATTCAAGTAAGTATGGTTTTTAAAGTTTGTCATTATGTCATTATCATCGCATCTACCACATCAGGATTAATATTTACTTATAATGGTAGAGCGAAACAAAAACTGCATGCAATGATATTGCTAAATATTCAGGTTTTTCTTTTTAATGCCAGTTATGCCTCACTGTAAAACTCTTGGTTGTATGTTGGTTTGATAGTGCGTTTTTGCAGTTTTTGCGTATTTTGCATATTTATTACGAAATAAGGAGGCAGCTTTACATAAATTCAGCGCATTAAATTCACTTTTGTACAGCTTTCAATGATATTGCACAAAAGTGCGAACGTTTTTGCAAGGAAAAACGGCAAAATCCTCAAACTTTACAGATGACTGAACCCTGAACTTGTTTGTTCAGTGGGAGGAGCCTGTGTGTTTCTTTTGGACTAAAGTTCAACAGTCAGGGCAAATATTTACAGATAGCAGTGAATAACCCAGTTATCTGAATAATAAGCATTCTGTAAATTACAGATTTAAGTATATTTTGCAAATAATATTTCTTCTGCTCTTTTCCCAGCATGACACATCAGTTTCCAGCCCTCTCTACGGAGCAGAAGAAGGAGCTTGCCACAATTGCCCAGCGCATTGTGGCTCCTGGAAAAGGCATTTTGGCTGCAGATGAGTCCACAGGTAAGAACATGTGCATGTGTTAACTGATCAACAGTAAACAATAAAAATTCTTAAGATGTTGCTGAATAGGTACTATAATTGTTTTTTGTCTTATTTTATGTCCTCTTACGGATTTATGGTTGTAGCAATTATTAATTGTCTTTTTGAAGACGTCAAGGTAATTCCAGATGTTCTTAGATGTGCGTTTCACATTTTAGGCACCATGGCAAAGCGTTTTCAGAAGATAAATGTGGAGAACACCGAAGAGAACCGTCGCAGCTATCGCGACCTCCTCTTTTCTGTTGACAATTCCATCTCTGATTATATTGGAGGTGTCATTTTTTTCCACGAAACACTTTACCAGAAATCAGCCCAGGGAGTTATGTTTCCAAAAGTCATCAAGGATAAGGGCATCATAGTTGGTATCAAGGTGAAGTTAAGATGCACTCACATGTGTTCATGCATTTATTTGTTTGATGTAACCCTATAAGTAACCAAAGCACTGCTTGAAAACTGTAGAAGCCTTCTTTCTTTCTGCTTACAAACACTAGTTTTGATATGTAATGTTATAACTAAAAGTATTAATTGCGTTTTGTGCCTGAAGGTGGACAAAGGCACAGCAGGACTGGCTGGTACAGATGGAGAGACAACCACACAGGGTAAATGTTTACTTAAAGGGTTAAATCACCCACAAATGGAAATTCGGTCATTAATTATTCACCTTTATGTTGTTCCAAACCCGAACCCAAATGAAGATATTTGTCACATGGGCTCTTTTATTAATGTCCTTGCTATATTTCTGGGTCTGGGAACATTTCGGTTAATTGGCTGTCTATGAAGGGTCAGGGAGCTCTCTGATCGTATCAAACATGGAATTTGTGTTTTTAAGATGAACCAAGGTTTTATGGTTTTGGAACGATATGAGGGTGAGTATTTAATTACTGAATCGGGATGAACCGTCCCTTTAAATACATCTTAACATGACAGTAATCTACCCTGATTTGGGTGCATTTTAAAGAAATCTATTTCTGCTTGATCCGTTTCACTCAGGATTGGACGGTCTGTCTGAACGCTGTGCCCAATACAAGAAGGATGGCTGTGACTTTGCCAAGTGGCGTTGTGTGCTTAAGATCTCCGACAGCTGCCCCTCTGCTCTTTCAATTGCTGAAAATGCAAACGTTCTTGCCAGATATGCCAGCATTTGCCAGCAGGTATGTCTATAAGAATGTGCTTGCTTTATTAAGGTCTTTTATAGGCTAAATAAACAGCATGCCAGTAATTTGTTCATTCTTTCTCACAAACTGTCAACAACATCCTTTTTTCTCATGAACTCTGCCTGTAGAACGGCCTGGTGCCTATTGTAGAGCCTGAGATCCTCCCAGACGGAGATCATGATCTGCAGCGTTGCCAGTATGCCACTGAGAAGGTAAGCTTCCTTCCAGAATAACCAGTAAAAGCAGAGCAAAGCCAAATGATCCATCATAAATAACTGCCCATAAATTGCATCCAAAGGTCCTGGCGGCGGTGTACAAGGCTCTCTCTGACCACCATGTGTATCTGGAGGGAACTCTGCTCAAGCCAAACATGGTCACCGCCGGACACTCCTGTACCAAGAAGTACACATCCCAGGAGGTTGCCATGGCAACAGTTACCGCTCTCAGACGCACCGTGCCAGCTGCCGTACCCGGTAAGACTGTCCTCCACTGGTCCTCAGAAGATGGTGTCCATTTGAGCGCTCTTCAAGCGTTCAACATCTCTCTTCTAATTCACAGGCATCTGCTTCCTCTCCGGTGGCCAAAGCGAGGAGGAGGCCTCTCTGAATCTGAACGCCATGAACCAGCTTCCTCTGCACAAACCCTGGAAGCTGAGCTTCTCTTATGGCCGTGCTCTCCAGGCCTCGGCGCTTTCTGCTTGGAAGGGGCAAGCAGCAAACAAGAAGGCTGCACAGGACGCCTTCGTCACACGTGCCAAGGTAATCAATGACGTTATGATT
Organism: Enteromius trimaculatus; assembly: GCA_032361065.1. Lineage (NCBI taxonomy): Eukaryota > Metazoa > Chordata > Actinopteri > Cypriniformes > Cyprinidae > Enteromius > Enteromius trimaculatus. The sequence continues at coordinate 919,464 of JAUMHP010000016.1, forward strand.
CACGCTAAAAATACTGAGTGCTGGGAATCAAATCCCAATTCTCTCTAAATTATGTTTATTGTGTTATAGTTTATAGGCTTACTATATCAGCAGAAGCTGCATATATTGATGATTTTTGTGTTTTCCCCTTCAGATCAATGGTCTTGCATCAAAAGGTGAATACAAACCTTCAGGTCAGGCTGACCAAGCATCTACACAGTCCCTCTTTACCGCCAGCTATGTCTACTAAACGCAACAACAAACAACAGCACCTTGTGCTGGACAGTACAACATTTACATGCAAAGGACACGACAACTTGTGCACACATTACAAATTAAATATGTTAATGCAGTTCTAGCAAAAATGACTCGATTCTGGATTGGTTTGAAATTTTCATGCATATGCACCATGTGCTTTTCATTTTGAAATAAATAATAAAATGCCTGCTTTTTTGTGTTGAGTTCTTGTGTACGCGTAGGAGGAGACTTGAAATTTGTCAGCCATTTATAGCACTTAAAACTCTCAATTAAAGTTGTCAACTTGAAAGTGATATACTTTTGTAGCAGATATCAGATGGTCCACTTGACTAGGTCTTACAGAGCAAGGTGCTAGTTATAAGTAAAGCTGACTGAAGAGCAGAACAATGTCATGCAGATGTTTCTGTCTTGCTTCATCTTCTGCTGTCCTTCCCCACATATTTCTATTCTGATAAGGAAAAGAAAAATCATACATGTTGCCAGTTCTGGGTTAATACAAACATTCAACTTGTTAATGCAATCCGTCAGAACAATGGAAAGCAGAATATGTTTTTATAATGAATAATAAATATGCTTTTATTATACCTCTGGGGTGGCGCCATATTCAAAAAGTTTGGAACCATGTTCTTGTCCCTATTTTCCACTGCTGCATGTAAAGCAGTCTGTCCGTTATAATCACCTTGGTTCATGTTTGCACCAGCTATGTACCATGCATGCAAAAGCTTATCATCTTCATTCAGAACCGCCCTAAATAAGAGAAGACAGCTGAATGCAAATTTCTACAACAGCCTGACAAGTTAATTTGTAATTGTAAAAAATACTGACTTGACGAGTTCCATGCCAACTCGCACAGGATTTAGACTCAGTGTGGCACCTTCCACTATCAAAATCCTGATCACGTCAAAATGCCTGGGATATGTAAGGCAATGCTGTAAAAACGAAGTAATATATTCCAATAGTTAAATCGAATCAAAATCACTTACTTGTTTCTAATGGCAAGATCCAGAGGTGTGCAACCAAAGCAGTTTATCAGCTGGCATGCTGCTCCCATAGACAGTAAATATTTAACCATTTCATATCTCCCCTTTTACAAGCTGTGTGCATGACAGTGTTGCCGTCATAATCTCCAGCATTTATATCCATCTGAAGAAAAGATGAGGTATTTAAAGCATGGATTAGGAATTATATAACTGCCCACATGAAAACATTCAAAAGCATTCTACATTTTATATGCATGATCATTCATACCCTGACAAGAATCTCTTGCAAAGACAGTAAGTCGTTGTTGTCTATGCATCTGCAGGCGAATGAGGGCAGCAGTAAGGCCACAATTGCACCGACATCCTGGGGAAAAAAATAAAAAAAGATTCACATTTGACCTAACAGCAAAAAAATTATAATAATAAAGAAAATTGAGGATGTCAAACTTGTAAGCTGACATCAGAGGTCCTGTCTTTGAGCCAACCGAGACCAAGCACCTGGCCCAGGAGGCAGAGAAACTCCCGGTCTCGACCTTTAGAGCCCAGTTTGGATAACGGGAGAAACAACGGATCGTGTTCCTTTCGTTTCTCCTCCTCCGTCTGAAGTATACGTACACGTCAACGTAGGTTTACGATTATAAAATGCATAACTTGTTTATCGGGATTATTATTTTTAAAGTTTATAATTACAGGCAATGCAAAAGGGTCACATACGTTGCATTAGTGGTATATGTTAAGTTGTGATTTCGATTTTTATTACTTACTGAACATGCTGAACGAACTAACGAGGCGGGTGCTCCAAGTTAAAACAGAGGGCAGATAGTAGCCTAAACGACAGCAAATCACATATATGACGAATCTAAAATGTAACGCTTAACAAATGAAGGGCAATATCAATGTGACTGATGCGAGCCAGATCCGTTTATGTAGCAAAATTGAGATTAATAGTTATATTTTATTGTTGTGGGGCAAAGACAGGACTCCATACACACATACATATTGAAAAACAAGAAACCCCAAGAAAAGGGCACTTGAGGCATCCAGGAGGAAAGGGGCGGGTGCTCAAACCCTCCGCATGTGCCTGTGTTCAAGATTTATTCGGTAAAAGCAGCGCAGCAGTGTAACGACCGTTGAAACTAAATCAAAGTTCCCGCTCCTGACGCTCGCGCGTTTATTTGCGCATGCGCCAAGCCACATTAAAACATTTTGCATAAATTATCGTAATGCATTATTTTATTCATCGGAAAATATACACAAAACAGTTACACACTACTGCGTTAGTAACGTTATTTTACGTTCACTTAAACGTTACGCAATTTTTCTCCAGTGTAAGTTCACCTGTGTGTTTAAGGCAGACAACAACAGCACATAATCAAATCAATCTTTATTGGCAATTGGACACGAACATCCCATCTACCCTACCAAAATACACATGCATGCGCAGTTTCTAAGCAAGTCTTTCCACAATTACAATTAAACACATACTTGGAGAATCATTTCCAACAGGAATGGATGTTGGTGTACTTTGAAGTGAAACTAAAAGACCAGAGGGCCTTTTAAAGATCCCACTCATTGGTTACCTGCTGTTGAGCCTGTGAAACCTGAGACTTTCTAGAGATGTGTGCATGGGGAACATTATCAAAACGTGTTTTTAACATTTGTCTGCTTTGAAAGCTGTGCTCAAAACGACTCTACAGATTACTTCTAATAATGCAATACTTATGTAAAACTAGTCTATATATATGAAAGGTTCCATATCAATCCATTTTGCAGCAGAAGAAAACTCACACAAGACATTTACAACACAAAAAAACAGGGTATCAAGGCTGGAAAATTACCATTTTAAACAATGGATTACAGAAGAAAAAAAAAAACAAAACAAAAAACACTCCAGTCCATGTAATAAAATTGTGCAAGATTTGAATCTAACGTGAGAACCAAAAATAAATAAATAAATAAACCTTTTGACTTTTAGTCACAAAACAGCACTAAATGCAGTATGACATTGCTAATTACAATATATGATATTGTTTATATAACTCAACATACCATTAGTTTAAAAAAGCATTGCTCCAAATGTAGTATATGGTATAAAAAGTCTGTAGTAAGTGAGTATACTATTTACTGTTGAAATGTAAACTAATGTTTTTTTTAAGACTAGCCTGACACTATAAAGAACACCATCATGTCTAAGCCTGCACATCCACAGACTTCGGATAAAGAGCAGTATTGCTATAAATGCTACAATTATTATTATTTTCTTTTTAAACATGTCGCCTCAAACTGAGGATGTCAGTGAAAAAATTATTCACATTAACATAAATGCAAGTTGTCACAGATTTCACAGGTGCAAAAGCAAGGCATCGGAGAGTGTTCTCTACAACTACCTACACACAATCTATCTAAAAATAATGACCTAAATGGGTGCCCTTGTTCAAAAAAACCAACAATGAATAATTCATTTTGTTATCACACTACAAGGCAGAAGCTCCTTTGAGATTGATATGGAGTCGTGGTGGTTTGTTTTACACTACTGAGAAGAAACCAGTTAAATAAATGCCAAACTATCAACCCTTTTAAAAACATCACCAAAAAAAAAAAAGAAATCCCTCGTCACAATAGTCCATTTAGCGACTCCATTGTGATGTTTGAACCGTCGGTTCAGTGAAGGTCTTGCAGGCCAGTTAAGGGCGAGGACATACTGTCAATGAGATTCTCTTGCATGAAACAAGGGCTTGCATGAAACAAGGATTGGCGCCCTTTGACAAAAGGCGTCAATGTGAAATTCACCCAGCCTACAATGGTGCCGTAACTTAACGTCCCAAAACTTATGTGGAGCTCCCATCACATTATGTAAACCTTCTCAGCTTGGGAAAAGTTGAAAACCTCTTTGGTCCTGGGGCATACCACTTTGTCATCTTGACGAATGGACAAGAGAGACTGAAAACCAGAGGAAAGGTAACGTTAATCACTACAGACTATATACACAGGAAATATATAGAACTTCAAATTTTTTCACGTTTTGTTATGTTGCCGCCTTAAGTTAAACTGTTTAAATTCTTTTTTTCCCACCACATAATTCTACACTCAATACATCACAATGGTTAAGCACACAACAGGTTTTTGAAACCTTTGCAAATGTATAAAAAAAACAAGGCATCATATGATACGATATCAAGTTTTCCTTTCTCTTTAGGGTGTTACAAACTGACTGAAATCTC
>JAUMHP010000016.1:924001-941355 GCA_032361065.1 Enteromius trimaculatus
CGGCTTGTTTAAACCCACATTTCTATGTTATAGTAAGGAGTGTAATATTTCCGGCTAATCACAATGCACTAGAAAGTTGGCCAATCAAAACACACCTCACTTTTTAAGACCAAAAAACTTTTTAAGTAAAAAAAAAATAATAAAATCAACCGGTTTCATGAGGTGGGGCTTACCGGGGCAACAATAATGTACAGTATGTGGAAAATAATGTATTTTTTCAAACAAACACATTGCATTACACTAAAACACAAAAACAATGTTCTTTTTAGCAACATCATATGACCCCCTAGGGATGTGTGATATTGTCAAAAAAATTATAGCATGATATTATCGAATTTTATCGATAATGATAAGTAGACAATATTTTGAGAGTGTGTTATTGTATCTTGAGGACTGCCGTGGACAGCTGACTCTTAAAGTTTTTGGTATTCTTCATATTATGTGTGGTTTTACACCGTCTACACAGATAGAAATTAATCTTTTCCAATGTGTTTTAACAGATTTGTACATTGTATGGGCATTTTTAGCTTTATAAAGCCACTCTTTTCTAAGTGTGTCCATTTTCTTTTGAGCACTGATATTTGAAAATATTGAAATAATAAAAGATACTCTGAATGTGAAATTAAAACCTTATACTTGATGCCAAATCGCACATAGTTAAAACAACAATTTACTCAAATGGGGATTGTATACACAGAGTACCGAAGAGCACAACACAAAACTAGCTTTAAAACTCACATTGTATCCATAAACATAGCCATTAGGCAGCATCATGGGTGGGTTGTTCTCATTCATGACCTCGCCAGAGATTTTGCACACCAGCCGTGAGTTTGCACAGTGAGCCATGGGAAGAGGTTGAGCCAATTTGTTCAGCGACTTACTGCAGACCGGACAGTCTGGGTTTTTGGAAGTGCCATCTTCTTTGTAACACTGCCTGTAAACCTGGAATTAAGGTTAACAACTACTCAACAACTTGATTTGAGAACCATTAAATGACCCTTGCTTCCATTGTTGAAATCGCCCAATGTTACACAAAATCCCGAGACCCGTAAATGATCAGCTGGACATGCAAACTGAAAACCCTATGGATGGAGAATGCTTTTCTGCAGAGAGGATACGGGGTTTTGATGGCAGACAGCCCTGCCTGCAGGGTAATGGTAAACACAGAGTTGTTCCCCAGCTGGTGTAATCTGTAGTTGTCATATCTGAACTGCTGGATCAGCATTTTCCAGCGAGCTGGATCCAAAAGATCCTGGGAGGAAACACAAAATGTTACAGACCACTGAATCCATACCTGCTACGATGGCATATTCAGAAACAATTAATGATCAATGTCAAAACAGTTCCTTGGACACAGTAGACACATTTTAGATAATAAAGAAATAGAAAAACTATTTACCTTATACGGTGAAATGTGCGTGTCTGAGGGAAACGCCAGCATGCCCATCACTTGCCGTACCTCGTCCAACTGCCCTCCTTCTGCTTGGCTGAAGTGTTTGCGTGCATGTCTAAAGGACATTCATTTAGATTTATTACCCCCATCTATGAATTCTTTAACAGTAAATTCAAGTAATTCAGGGAAACTTATATCATACCTTACTGCGTCCATCCGTTTGTTTTGTCGAATGAGTTCAATAAATTCCTGGATCCTTAAACTGAACTCCAAGCAGCTCTGGAAACAAGGACATATTTCAGCAAAACCGAATAAACTTTACCTTTCAAATGGCATCCTTTTCAGTCAACGACAACATTAAATGTTAGCCAATGAGAACTCAGACTATAAGAAATATAACCACAATGTGGCTCCATAATGACACAAGTACATATTTGAAACAGCAAGTGAGAGAAAAACAAACCCAGCTGAACCCAGTGTCTTACTTTCATTTTCCGCAAGCGAGACTTGTTATCGTGGCACCAAGCCAGACAGGTAGCAGTTTCCTGTCGCTCAAGAGATTCTTCAACTTCTTTTGCGGTTAGAAACATTTCTATGTTGACCAAATCCTACAAAGACAAAAACATCATATGAGAATCAGCGCGAGAATCTTACCCGCTGCACAGGAAAAAGTGGAGACTCACCTCAATCCCGCTTTGTCTGGCTAGCTTGACTGCGGTGTTGTAGTAGCCACAGCGTAGTAAGTGCTCCACCATCATACGGTCCATGCGCTTCTTCTTCCAGACATTAACACTGGCTGGCTGATCACTGCTATGTTCCTTCAGGTGCTCTATGCGCCGCTTGCATAACTTGGCGCTCTCGTCTTCTGCTTGGATAGACTCGGCTGCCTGATATCAGATATGAAACCATTTCACTCTTCAGCGTAAACGGTACAAATGTAGTGAAACTGAATCTACTCAACCTGATGCTTCAGAATACCTTTCTCTTGAGGGCGCTGAGCTTCTCAACCACTCCATCCAGGAGAGACACTACGGTATCCACCACTGGAAAGCTACTGAGCGTTTTCTCCAGCTCTGCCACCACCATCGTAACGTGACTGGTTTCCCGGTCTATATTCTTTTGAGCTGCTCGGAAGCGCTTGTTCAAGGTTTCATAAGGAACCTGTTGAGATAAACAACTGCATTTAATTACCAGGCATGGTAATACTGTTCAAAGCACTTCAAGGGTTAGTTCATTAATTACTCGCCCTAAAGTCGCTCCAAACCCATAAGACCTTCGTTCATCTTCAGAACACAATTTAAGATATTTTTGATGATATCAAAGAGCCTCCATATACTGCAATACAACTGAAATGATCCCAGGTCCAGAAATGTAGTAAAAACATTAGTATCTCAACTTCAGTTTTGTGACCACAGGAGGATACTTATGTATACTTAAATATATACGTTATAAACTTAAATATAATTTACTCAACCATTCTTCTAACCTGACTTATGTCTTCTGCCGTTTTAGAGAATATCACAAACATGCTTTAACGTATTTGACATAATCAGCCTTTTTTTATATCCGGGTGAAAGCACGCACATGGACGTAATCTGCCATTGTTTACACCTAGAGGAAAGTGTACACATGCCTTGTGACACTCTCTAAAATAGCGAAAGTAAATAAGTCACGGGAGAAGAATGGTCAAGTAACTGATGTTATTTTTGTTTTGTTGGGCCACTGATGTCACATGGACAGTTTTACCTATGTTTCTAGACCTGGGATCATTTGAGTTGTATTGCTGTCTACGGAGGGTTAGACGGCTCTCTGATTTCATCAAAAATATCTTAAGATGAACAAAGGTCTTCTGGGTTTGAAATGACATGAGGGAGTAATTAACGACAGTATTTCCCTTTTGGGTGAACTAAACCTTTCACCCATTACTTTTTCATACGTGATCATGTTTAACGATGAACAGATTCTTCATGTACAAACAGTAACCAACGGAAAGACATTGGTTACATCAAACATGGTAAACATGGAAATGTATTTTCTTGATGCACGAGAATCAATTTGTTCTCAAGTACAGCTGAGCCTCCAGTTATCATATTTGATTTGCTCCATATACGTGCATTAATCAATGTTTATATACAAGTCTTAATTAAATCTGTTAATCATACGAAGGGGTTGAGACTCTTCAGAAGTTGTGGGTTGAACAGCTTGATTACTTTTACCATATCTTTAGTCATTTTTAGTGCATAAAAGTTTTGACTTTCAATGGATGGACAAAAATATTATGCGTGATTATTAAAACAATATATTTTGTTTTCCGTAAATAAACAAAACTCAAGTTGACAAGGAATGACACGATGGTTTTGAATTGTATTTTTTTTCTGTGCACTTTGCCTTAATCTGTTCAGAGTAGGGTCGAGCGCGAGTGCTTGAATTGCGCGCTGATGAAATATCAAGCGCGCGCGAGGGTTTGAAATGAGCTGGAGGGCCCCGTTTCTGTGCATGTACATCTGTTTTCCTCTCGCGGATATGATTTACCGCGCTCGCCAGCATCAGTGGTGCGCTTGCTTATTAATGGCATAGATTTGCCTCCAGAGATTAAGTGTGTTTTTCGCGAGCTGGTTGCTGCTGCTGCGGCGGGGCGGAGCATCGCGATGTCTATCAGCGATGGAATCGTCTATCGACCCAACCCTAGCTCAGTGTAAACAAAAAAAAAGTCACTATTTCAATATCATTTTGCTATGCAATTGTGCTGATATGCTGCAGTATTGTTGCATTTTAATTAATTGTGTATTGACTACAGTGTATTGATGCATTTCTTACAATATTAAATCACTCTGTTTGCCATGCCGTCCTCATAAACATCCTGTGATACAAGCATTTAAATGTTCAGTGGACCCTCAGTAGGCAAATATTCTTGACAAAAAGCAGCTCAACTTTGAAGATTCTCCAATTATTTTTTATCTTCCACATGGCACTAGTAAATAAAGTATGATATTAGTACAGTAAGTAGTTCGTTCCAGATGTCTAATAAGTGTGCACTGTGCTCTTTCAGCTGTCCATTTGCGAGGAAAGGCCATAAAGGTGGACATGATCATTAGGCCAGGATGAGCGGCTGTACCGCGGCTGTGGAGGAGGCAGAGATGCATAAACCTTCAATCTTATCTCTCAGCATCCGCCAGTTTATTTTGATCAGGCCATCTGTCACCTTGCAACCAGGGCAGATAAGTAGTATCAACATTTGCACTGCTCTATTCATGTACAGATGTTTTAGAGTAGATAAACACCCAACATCAGTCAATGCTATTATTGCAGGTTTAACCTTTGGGGATTACAAGGTGCAACCTAATTTGGCAGCGAGAAGTGAAAAGTCCTTAAAGAAAACCAGAATATGTTCAAACGATTAAAAAAAAAAAAAAAGCACTGATTCATAAATGAGTAAACAAAAACAATTTTCACTCTAATGTTATTGATGTTATTGTTATCAAACAATAGAAGATAAATTACTGTTCATTCATGCATATATGCACATATGAAAAGAAATATGCATTGTTTTACATTTGTACAATATTACAATTTGCTGCCAAAAAGGAACTGGCACATACATTTATTGTTTTTGTAATTGCATAACCCCTTAAGAATTCAAACTAAAAGAATATAGTGAAAGGTTTATATGTTTAAATCATGATGCAATGATCAAGAAGGTACTGGAAATCATTCCCAAAGCTGCAAGACAAGCTCAGATGCAACATGCCCTTGACACAGTAGTGAAGACCATATATTATTGACATTCAGTGTGCGTGTACATAAACAGGCGTCATTTTACAGGAGATCCATGAGCTAATCGGGTTACAAAGCATGCAACTCATCGAAGTAATCGATTCACGCGAGCATTCATTCAAATCGACGCTATCAATCGGGAAAAAATCTGTGACGCAGAGAACAAAGGTGCCATATACCAACCATTAAATAATAAGCCCCTCATCGAGAACCCACACCTGAGCTATAAACGTGCTAACAGCTGCCACTGATCGACACGACATGATGCAATATGATCCCAATATAGTGCATAAATCGCGTGCATACCGAGCTCCGGTCCCCACTGACATGTGTGCGTTCTTCCAGGGTTTATCTAGACACACGAAAATCATGCTGTCTGGATCGACAGCGTTCAAAGCGTTCGTAATCAAACGCACATACGAGACTGACCAGGCTATACAGTAGCTAGCTAACGTTATGTCGTTAACGATTCTCGCCAATCTGCATTGCTCGCTGGTTACACTAGTGGACAACCCTGTGATGGGATAAAACAGCGCCTAATAAAATAATAAGACTGTCGGAACGCGAGGGTGACTGACATTGTTCGACTCTACTGCTCTCGTTTGTAGTTGGACTTCATCGACGTTTAACCGGACAGCATATGTCACAGCTCGACAGTTTGCGATCACCTCGGTCAGATCTGTTTGTGTTGGACTTTTTTTGCTAAGTTATCTAGCCCTAGAGCTAACCAGTTAACTGTCTATGCAGTCAAACATTTTCCATCTGATCGATCGTTTCCGTTAAACGATCCGTTATGACAGTTATACAACGCAGACGGGGTCTGCTCGACTGCATGTTTAGAGTACGGAGAAGAAAGGCTTGACATACCTTTAAAGTTGGGTATTCTTGCACCTTTAGGGCCATAGAGAGTTGAGCTGCTGTCTCTTGCACCGCCATCTTGCTTTGGGGAAACTGTGGAGCGTTTGTTCGTCTTCTTCGCGGTTTTCTTCACGCCGTCAAGAGGCTATTCTGCTCAATACTGCCCCCTCATGTGACGGCGCTGTTCAGAATCTTCACAAAGCGCGTCTACTTTCTTTTGCTTGAAAATATACAATATTTAAAATAAAACTACAGGTATCTGGCAGTTGATTAAAATGGCTCCCATTTCAAATGACTACATATATTTTTAGCCTAAGTGACACTCCCTAGTTTTGGTTTGAGGGGTACGTAGAAGTGTTAACTTGTTTACATTGGGTGTGTAATGCATTTTAGATTGTTTAGGCACGAATAGACTAGTTTGACAATGTTCTAATTCAAGTCAATCTAATTTAACATTTATTTTTTTGATGCGGTTACTTAGTCCTTCACAGTTCATCATGTTCTTGATCTAATCTCTAAGAATACTTATCGCCAGAAACCATTTTACACATGGCTCTCCATTCTGACTTGTATTTATACTTTTAAGATACCGTAGCACATTGTAATAAAACTGTTGATCATTACCAGGCTTATAATAATAGTTTTTTTAATAAATCTATGTAGCATTATGAAGAACTGAGCCTGCATATTTAGAAACAGTAGGGGAAATCTATCCCAATAACAGATTATCTATTGCAAAATCTACCACAATAAATACGTCTATTAAAAACATGACATTTCAGTAAGGTGTTTATGCTTTTTTATATATGCTTTTAATAAGATTAAAAATTATAAAACTCACCGGGAGTGTGTGTGTGTGCTTGTTTATGTGGTTTATGAGAACACAAATTTGTATAATGACAGGGGTATGACATAGATGTTACAATATGAGATGATTTATGAGGACATTTCCAGTGTCCCCGTAATTCAAAAGGCTTAAAAACATACCAAATTGTGTTTTTTGAAAACCATAACAGTTTGCTGTAAGGAGTAGGTTAAGGTGTAGGGCAATACCACATACTGTCTGTACCGTATAAACACCTTTACGCCTATGGAGAGTCCCCATAAATCACAAAAACCAACATGTGTGTTTGTAGTGAGCATCCACTGAATGGCAAGTTGAATGTAGGGCTGGGCGATATATATTGTACAATATATCATGCGCATCTCGTCAGTAAAGCCGGTTCTTTGATTAGCGGGAAATCTCCGCCAGCTGTTTTTAAAAAGGAACACCACCTTATACACAGAGCCGTAGATCACCGAGAAGCTGCGCCATTGAATCACCTACGAAACTCAACGCGTAGCTTGTTAGTGATCAGACAGTGAGGGAGTACGGATCCATGGCGGGGCGGGGCAGAGCAGGGTGCCACAGCGGCGCCGGTAGGGCAGGGAGCCACGGCGGGGCAGGCAAGGCAGGGTGCCCCTACACAGCCTCCTTGGCCATTATGGTGCAGTCCATGAGTTCATGGATGGCCTCAGTGTCCATGAGTTCCTGACAAGCAGCTGCCTCTAGAGGTTCTATGACCGAAGCCGACACCTCTAGAGGCACTGGAGTGGACTCGTGGAGAGGTGAGGCCTCTAGAGCAGACACTTGGACAGGAGATGCCTCTGGTGCGCAGTTTGCAGCCCACAGACTTAAAAAGGTGACTACCATTACTAGGAGAGTGACGGAGAGTCGCAAGACCTTTGTGGTGGCAGGACTAGAGAGTGCTGAGGTCTCTGTGATGTCTATAGTTCTCACTGACCTCACAGGAGCTCAGGTCCTATAGCCCCCACCCAAAAATCGGTTGAGAAAATTAAGGCGATAGCCATGACTTGATGAGACTCGGAGGATCACGCGTGGTGACCATCTTGTTGTGATTCTCAAGCCTGGCAACCATGGGGTGAACAAACCAATGAGCACATGACACATTGACAAGGACAACCAATCAGAACATGACACATTGACAAGGCAGAGAAACATGAGGGCAAGGGAAGCGTGACAGGAACAGGAACTGTGACAAAACTTCAAAATAAAAGACAACATAACATAAAACAGACACCCAAACAAAACCCAAACCCTATGTAACATTGTGTGTGTGAGTGTGTGAATCTGCTGATGTTATAGACATAAAGCATTTTAAAACTTTGCTTTTAGACCTAAATATTATTTTAAGTTTCATATTTATTATATATGAAGCATTTAATAGAAATTACATTTTCTTTAAAAAAGCCTCTCTAACACTATCACGTATCTTTTTCTATTCTATCTGTTCTAATTTTATTTAGTCTATAAGTGTATAGGCTTTCTTTTCATAAAACTTGCATATTTTTTTTTTTTATTTATCTATCGGTTAAACACAAAACAAAACAATAAAAATTGTAGAATGTATGAATATATATATATATATATATATATATATTTTTTTTTTGTCGTTTCTACAGACTGTAGAAGTCATTGGGGACCAGCAACTATTTGATGATCCATTTCTGAAAGATATAGTCTTGAGCGGACTATGCTATTAATAATTAGGCTATTTCGAAGTAGAAATGCTGCTAATGGAGGGTGTGTGTCGTGTTTTGTCTTTCTCAAGAATCATGTATTTCAGCGCTGTTTTATAAAAAGTTATTTTAACCATCCCCCCTTCACTCTCACCCCACGTCGCGCTCACATTTCTGTTTCCTGGACCCTCCCCCACCCCTCTGCGTCCGCAGGAGCAATGAGCCTTGATATGATTGGCTCTCGTCCAAGCGCAGCCTGCGCTGATTGGCTGTCTCACCGGTCACACGGCCCTGATTGGTCACATTTTCGTTGCATGTTTTACCCGAATCCCGGGCACATTCAGGGACTTTAGCCTTCAAAGCAGGTGATGCAAGGTTTGTGATTGTTTTGCTTTTCTCTTTGAGCTGGGTGTGTGCTTGTCAGTAGAGGCCAAACCGCGCCGATAGAGCCCTGTTTTCACTTGCTTTTTTTTTTATTTCTGTCAGGCAGATGAAGGCGCCTGTGGAGCGGCTTTGGAGGGCTGGCTTTCTTAGCTAACACACTTGCATTTAAGGGCACTTAGTTGTCAACACCGAGGCAGAATTCGGGTTACAATGAGTAAGTGGGTTCACAGTCACTTAATATTATAAGTTCATTAGCATTCCTTAATTAGCGTTGATTTAATAGCCGGAATGCGTTTCCTGAGGACATGGTAAATAAAATCCCGATTGCAGCTTTTAAAGTTTAATGGAGGGTAACGTTATTCAAAATATACAGGAATCCATTCATGCATTAAATACGTGAACATATAAGAGTGTGTGTTTATGATGCATATCCGTATAATTTGTATATGTCGTTAATAATTTAAAGCATTGAAGATTAATTTATAAAATAATGTCAGTATATTAAAAAATAACATTTTAGACTGTGATTTACATCACTGAATGTAAGCGTATGCATTATATATCGCCTGTATTTTATATTTACACCTTATGTATGTTTTAATAAATACATAATATTTGGCACTGAAAAGTTTAGGTCAAAATAGTATAAAATATGTATGTATAATAGCAAGTGCTTTTACTTTTTTTTTTAAAATCATTCTATTTATCATATATACAATTTTTTACATTTCACATAGTCTAAATTAATATGATAGTGTAATGAGTTAAAAAACACTAGTTTTAGAGGAAATCTGGCATGTTACATGTTGTCACCTAACCTAGTAGGTGTCTAGTTATTCTACCTTCATTGTTAGCCAGCTGTTTTATATTTATGTTTATTTACTCTGCGCAGGTTACTTCGGTCATATTTGTAGTGTCTGTTTGGCATGTCGTGGAGTGCTTTCATAGGATCCTGTAGAATGTTGTCTGTTGTTGAAAACATGGTGGACTGGAATCACAGCGCGACCTGCGCCAAGACTGAGACGGAGCATAATCCTGATCGAATCTTCTCTGGCATCCACCATCTAGATATTCCTTAGGTACAATCTGTTAATGGACTTTGATCTAATGATGGACTGTTAGGTCTCTGCGGGTGTTTTAATGAAATTTTCTTGCTTCTGCTCTCTCCGTTTGCAGCCAAGTTTAGTAGGATGCGTTCAGTCACACTGAATTTATTTAGGGAAATGTTATTCATGCACCCTCTTGCCTTCAAGATAGGCGATGTGAGGGAGTTTACCCATTCGCCACGCTGCAGTGTGTGTGTGTGTGTGTGCGCTCTGGCAGGGAGGCGGCAGCAGCAGTGTGTGTCTGAGGCATCTCAGGGGCATCTTTCTTATGCTCTTTGCCTCTCCCCACTTCTATTCATTGTCTTTTTCAATAGGTTTTTGAGGTTTTCACCGGTGCCAGTTGCGATATTCCTCATTCATCATAGATTGTGTCCTCTGACAGCCTCTTTTCCCTGCTGTCCTCTTACCGTGGCTCAGAATTGATTTGACTGTGGTGGATGTGCGGTCTGGTGTCGAGATGGTTTTCACCTTGTTATGTCCTTGCGCTGCTTTACAAGGATGCCTGGTTGGTTTTGAGATATAGCCCACTCCTACGAATCCTTTTTGGATTTCTCTGCAGCCAAATTGAGCAGCTCTTTATGAGCAACAGTTCAAGATTTGCTTAATCACATGAAAGAATGCTTTAGAGAACAAGTTGTGCCGCAAGTTTGTGTGGTGATTATTGCTATTACACATTTAAGGGTGTGTTATAACAGCATTTTCTGCCGTCTGGCGTCTGGAATGTTATATCGAGTAATAAAACTGGTTACTTTAGGTTTAATGATTAGGTCAAACCTGACTTTTCCTGAACAGGTCATGGATTTTACATTAATCTTCCTTTTGGATCAATGCATGAGCGGCCGTTTTATGGCTCAGCCGTGATTAGCCGGCTTATTCAATGGTACCGAAGCGCTCAGATCACATACGTGATGCATACTGTGTGCCTCACTTGCCAAAACCAGCGCACCCCTGAGGTCCTGACCAGCGCAAATGAATTCACCAAGAATGGGGCTCTTCTGCTTGAGTGCCAATCCATCTGACTTCTCCACTGGAGCGCACACATGCAACATACAGTATGCTTGTGTTCTCAGTCTGGCTTGTTATTCACATACTGTAGTCGAGGCCTGGCAGATAGCAGAAATGTAGTACAGTACGTCACTCAGCACGCAGTATGCAGCCTACAGGCTTTAGCTGTAGTGTGAGTTAACCTACAAAGGCTTTGTGAAAACTCAGCGATTCATTACAAATATGAGAGTAGGATTTAAATAAATAACACTTTAAGATCTGATTCTTAAATGATTTGTGTTTTCTTATTAATTAACTGACTTTGAGTCTATTTTCAAATTATTAAAAATTATTATTATTTTTTTTTTTTGGCACCATCAGATTCCAGATATTCAAATAGCTACTTGTATCTCTGACAAATATTTTCCTATCCTGAAAAATGGCGGGTTATGCAGTCTCTTTAGACATATATATACTGTGAGAACTGGTAGAGATTATATAGTTATATGTGTGATGTAATAAATAATTAATTCCCACACTGAGCAGGAAAGCATTCTCCAAAATAGGCGTCTATTTCCTGTGTAGACAGTTTTGTTGGTTTTAATGGGAGCGGTGTAGTTTTGAGGAACTGTGCCATACATTTACAGAGTAATGATGATGTCATGGTTGCCGAGCAGCTCATTGCATTAGTTCAGAATTCAGCAGATGAATATGCGTTCTCATATTTACAGTAGCCTCCAACACCACTCATTTAGTCATAGTGTGGTGTGGTACTGTTTTGGGGTCGACCTTTATGAAATGTTTCATAATGTAGAGCTGTTTAGTTTTGCTTTTTTGCACAATGCCAGAATTCACCTGGAGTAATTAGAATTGTATGAGTAATACTTTCTGAAATTTTAATATTTTGAATATAGTTATTACTACATCGTAATGCATTCTGTACATTGTGAGATGTAAAAATAGAGTAAAAATACAGTAATCACGCCCACTCCTAAAGACGTAAGCATGCTAATAGTGAAAAGAGACTAATGTTTATACAGAAATAATTCTAATTGTGCGCCTGGACCACAAAACCAGTCATAAGTCGCTAAATTATATATTTATAGCAAAAATAAATTATATCAGTCAAATTTATTGTGATGATTTTCCTTTGCCACAAATCATTAGGAGTAAGTAAAGATCATGTTCCATAAAGATATTTTGTAAATTTCCTATTGTAAATATATTAAAACTTTTGTTTAGTAATATGCATTGCTTTAAACTTATTTGGACAACTTGAAATGTGGTTTTATTATTTTTTTGCTCAATATTTAGATTTTTTTGCACCTTCAGATTCGAGATTATAAAATGGTTGTATCTCGGCCAAATATTGTCCTATCCCAACAAACATACTTCAATGGAAATCTTATTTATTCAGCTTTCAGATGATATACACTACCGTTCAAATCTTTGGGGCCAGTAAGATATTTTATGGTTTTTAAAGATGTTTCTTCTGCTCATCAAGGCTGCATTTATTAGATAAAAAAAAAAAATCTGTAATATTGTGAAATATTATTTAAATTTAAAATAACTATTTTCTGTGTGAATATATTTTAAAATGTAATTTATTCCTGTGATACCAAGCATCATTACTCCAGTCTTCAGCGTCACATGATCCTTTCAGAAATCATTTTAATATGCTGATGTTTTATTATCAGTGTTGGAAACAGTTGAGCTGCTTCATAGTTTTTTTAGGATTCTTTGATCATTAAAATATTAAAAAGAGAAGCATTTATTTAAAATGGATAATCATGTACTGTTACAGTACTTTACTGTTTCACTACTGTTCAAACGTTCAGTACATTTTTATTCTTTCTTCTTTGAATGAAATGAGTACTTTTATTAACCAAGGATCTATTAAATGAACAAAAAGTCATAGATTTACATTTTAGAAATGTTTTATATTTGGTAAAAAATTATGTTGTTTTTACTTGTTAATCAAAGAATCCTGAGAGAGGAAAAAAATCACAGGTTCCAAAAAAATATATTTGTCTGCACTGTTTCCAACATTGATAATTCTAGTAATAAATCAGCATATTAAAATGATTTCTGAAAGGATCATGTGACGCTGAAGACTGGAGTAATGATGCTTGTGTCACAGGAATAAATTACATTTTAACATATATTCACACAGAAAACACTTATTTTAAATTGAAATAATATTTCACAATATTACAGTATTTTTCTGGATTTTTAATCTAATAAATGCAGCCTTGATGAGCAGAAGAAACATCTTTAAAAACCATTAAATATCTTACTGTTCTAAAACTTTTGAACGGTAGTGTATAAATCAGAATTGCACAATGGTGCAGCTTAAAATTTGTTGAAATTTTTTTTTTTTTGAATTTTTATTAGTTTATTTTTAAATGGAAATATTTTGTGCCAAGTTAAATTATAATACTATCATGTTTGAACAATTAACGTGTCCCTATTGAGTAAAGTATTAATTTCTTGCAACAAAAAAAAAAAGAAATTAACTTAGCTTAAACTTCTGAACACTAAATCTAGCACTATTAACAAAATTTCTGCTCTTAAGACTTCAAAATGTCTCATTGTACATGGACAGTTCACTGTAGTAAATATAGCCTAGTTTTTGTTAGCCGTGTGGTTATCAGCACTTAAACTGTACTGATACCATAACATCCTTCGACAAATTGCATTTAAGCACTTCTGCGCAGGACCGGCTCACTGTTTACGCGGCCCGTGTCAATGGATGCTTTTGTGTGTTTATCTAAATGAATCAGCTGAATTTGCTAGATGCCGACGAATGCTGCAGCAGTTAAAAACACTAAACAGTTTCCGTTCAAGTGACTCACTAAGCGAAAGGCCACAATGACTATTGCAAACGTGAGAGAAGTGTCGCGTTCACTCTTCTGCGTTAACGTTTCGTAGCAGAGAGCGGAGTGTGTATTCACCCCTTCGTACTTATTTTGCACCTACTTATTTTTGGAGCCGTCTCTGAGCTGCCCGTCAAGACTGTAGGATTCAGTAATTGGTTTTCTGAGGGCTAAATAACCCAGAACCATCACTGTCAGAGGCGTTTAATTAACTCTCCCTCAGCATGAGCATGCATCTAGAGTGGGAAGTGGCCAGAAAAGAAAAACATCCAGTTTGTTTGTTGCTCAATAATTGGCGTTTTCCGCTTTCCGTTGAGTTTTCAACAACGGCTAATGCACTGCTTCTCCTTTCTTTTTCACAATTTTCCATGATCTTTTTTTTATTTTTCTTGCCCCCTTTCAGGAAACAAAAGATCAATTTTGCGAGCGCGCAGGCCCCGCCCCATTCCTCTTCAGTCTTGTAGCCACCTCGCACTCGTTTCTCTCTCTCTAGCTCGTCGTTCTCGCTCTCCCACTCCCATAAATGCAGTGACACTTGCATTCTGTGTGTGCATGCGTGTTTGTCCGAGTGAGAGAAAGTGAGGGAGAGAGAGAGAGACCAGGAGGGGTGGGAGCCAGCGTTAAGCGTGTGTGTGTGTGTGTGTGTGTGCGTGCGCGTGTGCTTAAGCTAGCTACTCACAGAAAAGAAGGAATAAGAAAATTGAAGTAGCCGCCATATGCTGAGGATTTCAGTGAATGCCTTGCTGAGGAGACACCCTCGTTTTCCGGCGGATCCTAAGAGATGGGAAGCTCACACTTGCTGAACAAAGGCTTGCCATTAGGTAAACGTTTACCTTTCCTTCTGCATGGGGCCACACGCGAAAGTGTTGCGCGGATATTTGTGCGTTCACTCAGTATATTCTGGCTTCCCCTCCCCCTCTTCCTTTCCTCCTCCCCTCCTCTGTGCTCCGCTTTTCCCTCTTTCCTATTATCTTTCATCTGAACCATTCATCCACGCACAGTTGCTGGCTTTCTCTGTTTCCTGTGCCGAGGCGGAATTGGTCCGAGAGCCGGGGCTTCGGACCTCTGATGGCTCGCTTTATTAACACCATTAATCTTTCCGAGCTCCGAAGATAAAAAAAACAACAACACACACACTATCCACTCTGGAAAATTTGAGGGGTTGGCAAGGACATGACATATCTCTCTCTCTCTCTCTCTCTTTCTCTCTCTCTCTCTCTGTTCTATGGCCCTCCCTCACATTGTGCAGTGCAAATGTGGCTTCCAGTACCGGCCTTGACTTAACGTTACTTCCTAATTTCAGTCTCTTCGAAGGAAATTCGCCTTCTTGAGTCCAGAAGCAAGAATGCTTACAGGGTGGAAATAGTTACGGCATTGTTTTGCGCTCTGCTAACGGGCGACCATGCAATACAATACAACAAACATGTGTCCTTAGTATATATAATCGCACCTAAAAATTGCATTTTCCTTGTTGTGTCTTCGACTAGCGAAAGTTAAAAATCCCTACCAATGTCATTACAGAGCTCACTTTACGCAAAAATCCAGGAAATCTGGAGAACAATGCATCGGCTTTCCACGAATTATGAAAAACAACTGACGATTCACCCTGACGAGGAAAACCAGTGTCATTAAAAAAACAAAAAAACAGGTTTGTCGCTCGGTGAGAGTGGGATTTGAAATTGGCTTTCATTTTCGACAACAAAGAGGGGGTGTCAGCTTGAATTATCGCCCGTGGGTATTTGAGGTCTTTAGACGCTGTGTGCGACTGACCCTGTTGGTTCTCGTTGCTATGAACTAGCTAATTCAAACAGATCCAGCTCACCCTCGGGGCAGGGCAATATGAGCACAGCGCCGAGGGATTCTGACAGAGCGGCGCGGCGCGAGAAGCTACCATGTGTTTTGTCCTAATCAGAAAAAAAGAGATAACGGCGGCTGTGTTACAAGATAACCGGATCCTGCTGGGATGCTTTAGATGCCGCTAACACATAGTTTACGGTTGTAAAAGTTGACCTTCATTGCAAATGGGGAAAACAGCTGGTTCTGTGTGGGAACGGATGCGTGAAAGCCAGGGATCTCTTCACAGAGGTAAAGGGCTCTTGTTTGTGCATAAACGTGGGTAGTGTGTGTGAAAGACTATCCTGAGAGCAGGGTGGGTGGTGCTGATAGAGGTGGGTGTGTCTGTGTCTTATGGGCATGATTACACCATGTCTGCACTTGCCAGGCCCTACAGAGTACAATTGGGATGTTGTACTTTTGTTATTATATAGCTGAATGAACCTAAATGTTTGCACCTGGAATAAGAGACTGGAATTTTATTTATTTATTTTTGTAACCATGTAACCATATTCATGTACTGTGTTTATTTAATATGTATGTATAAATACACACACATTCAGTATATATTTAGAAAATATTTACATGTGTGTGTATATATATATATATATATATTCATATTATTTAATTTATATAGTATTTAACATATTAAGATACAATTTTTCCCTAAATATCTAAATGCATATTTGTCTATTTTTATATACATAATATATATATACACAGTGCACACATATATTATGTAAACAAATACTTGCGATTTAATCATTTGAGAGCACTTTTGTTATATATACATACATAGATCTACATAGATATAGACACATACTACTTTTCAAAGAATTGGGGTTGACAAGATTTTGAAAGAAATAACTTTCTTGAATGAATTCTGTAAAAAAAAAACTATTATGATTTTAATAGAAATAATAAGCAGCACTGTTGTCAACATTGTAATCAAATAAAGTAATCAAAATAGGTTTCTTAAGCAGCGAGGCAGCGCATTAGACCGATTTCTGAAGGATCGTGTGACACTGAAGACAGGAATTGGAGCAGTTTGCATCACAGGACTAGGTTACATTTGAAAAATATCAAAATAGAAACATTTATTTTGCATTGTGATAATATTTCACAATATTACTGTATTTTGTGTAGCTCCAGTGAACATATGACACTTCTTTCAGATACATTACAAAAATCATTCTGGACTTTTGGACGGTAGTTTACAGATATACTTGAACTTTCCATTGACAAGTCTGTTGGGCGATGTTTTTTTTAACTGTCACCAGGCAGAATGCCAGCTTCTGCTGCTTAGCCAAGAGGCGCACTTATCGCCAATGACAATACAACAGTCACTGCCCACCTTTTCAGTTCCGGAAGTATTTTTCCCATTCATTTTCTTAAACCAACCCGAGGTGAATCAACATTACGAACTCTGACTGAAAGCAAAAAAAATATGTGTAAACCAGAGACAAAGACAAGACTGTGTACTTAACCTAAGTGAATGAACTGCAGTCCCATTAAACAGTGATATATATATATACTTTTTGTTTTAAATTATACCTTGTAATTTATTATTTTTAATTTCAATTAATTTATTACATTTTTAAGTGAATGCACTGCAGTCCAATAAAT